>MDKH01004596.1:0-39899 GCA_005239495.1 Nicotiana undulata
ATAGTTTCGTATTTAGTTATAAACAATCATCAAAAACCCAAAATCATATTTGTTTGGCACTGCTCGATAAGTGATAATTCTCTAGCATTCTTAACGCCCTCATATTGTTCTCTGTGGGATTCGACCCCAACCTTGTTGGGTTACTATATTTGACAACGATCGCTTACATTCTTTTAAGGTGTAAATTGAGCGTATCACTTGTTTATAGTGCTTGGGCTGTAGGAGCCCCTCCGGAGTATGTACACATCCCCAGTGAGCGCAGGTACCTACTGAGTGCGAGTGCCGAGTGATGAGTGATTGATAGGAATGAGTGACAGTGAGGTTTCTCGCGGGGCTGATACTGAGTGATGGTGAGGTGCTGAGGGAAATTGTTACGAGTGATGATTATGGCCCGAGGGGCAGTTTTATGATGATATTTTACTAAGTTTTGACTATGATTCACTTCATTTTTCAAACTGATATTACTGAGAGTTTTACTGAGATATATTGAAAATATACTTGTTTTAAAGGATTTTCTGGAAGTTGGTTGTCGAACTTATGTATACTCTATTGAGACTTGATGTTTTACTGTTTGTGGATTGGTGTTTTGTGATGTGTGTTTCATATACTTCAGACTGTGATTTATTTTCATTACTACTGAGTTGGCGTACTCACCATTACTCCCTGCACCCATGTGTGCAGATCTAGGTACTGGTTCGGAGCAGTAGTCGTTCGAGTTCGTTGTCATCGGCGTTTGGGATTTCGAGGTAGTTGTCCAGCGTCCGCAGCTTCTCCATTTCCCTTCCTTTATTAGTATTAGTATTAGTATTTTATTCCTAGACATTATTTATGATATTAGCAGAGTTAGTTTTATTCTTAGATGCTTGTGATCGGTTGACTCCAGTTTTGGGGATTTTGTTTAGACAGTAGAATATATTATAATTGCTTAAAGACTTAGAGAAAAATGTATTGCTTATTTTGCTGATTATTATTGATTTTCGAATTATTATAATAGAACAAATGTGTATTAATGTGATGGATGGCTAGCCTAGTTCCACGATAGGCGCCATCACGACCTGTTAGGATTTGGGGTCATGACACCATTTCATGTCCTCTATTTACTGTTTCTATGCTTAGGTTACTATTTCTACGCTTTCTGTTGAAGTTACTAATGAATTGTCGTTTCTTGTTCTTGTTTTTTTTATTTTTTTCTGAGCCGAGGGTCGATTGGAAACAGCTTCTCTGCCCTATTGGGGTAGGGGTAAGGTCTGCGTACGTATTACCCTCCCCAGACCCCACTTTGTGGGAATTTACTGGGTAGTAGTTGTTGTTGTTGTTGTTGCTAAAACTTCAGACTAAACATGCTTAAGTTTTTGTCTTGCAGTATGTATTTTCCTTTGAGTTTTTGCTAATGCATGTTGAAGTTATTTAGTTCATTTGCTATAACGTCATACCAAAACATGCTGAAGTTTTGTCCTGTAGTCTACAGTTTTGTCATGAGTTTTACCCGAAACTTCAGTCTAAACATGCTGAAGCTTTTTAATTCATTTGCTAAAACTTTAGACTAAACATGCTTAAGTTTTTGTCTAACAATATGTAATTTTCTAATGAGTTTATTCTAGCGCATGCTGAAGTTATTTAGTTTATTTGCTAAATTTCATATCAAAACATACTGAAGTTTTGTCATGCAGTCTACAGTTTTGTGAATAGTCTTTTATTAAAGAAGGGCAAGATCATCTTTTTAATACGCTTTTAACCAAAAATAGATACGAATGCATACGAAAAAATAAAACGGGTATAAATTAAAAAAGGACAACCAAATAAAGTGTGCCGTGCATTTTTACAAAAATTAAATGGTAGACCCAGGAAGCTGTGTATGTAAAGATACTATAGACGCATGTTAGGGCCCGTGTAAGCTGTGTATGTAAAGATAATTACCTTCACATAGTTTAAAGGTAATTCTTCCTTCTTTTTTATGGAAAAATGGTTATGAATTCAATGCAACAGAATGAGGGATATGGTAACTAAAAAAACACTAACAAGTTATTAATCCTATGTTCATATTTTCACAATGTTGCATTAATCAATGGCTAGTAACTTCAAGAGTGTACACATAAATACGTTAACTAGTCAATATGACCTAATATTTTCAAAAAAAATAGGTACTTGGATCAAAGATTGTCTCGTTTTAGCTAATCGGTGGTATGTGTTTGGGATTGTAAAACATCTAAATTGTGAGCTCTTACAACTGGGGTGCCAATAGTTCGGTTGGCGGTTATTTTATAAAATTTGTACCATATCAATTCTTCTTCTATTATGTATAACTAAAATTAAACTTTTCGAAACCATCCCAATCATGTCGGTTTCTCTTCGGTATCAGTAGGTTTGGTAAATTTTTGAATGTTTTTATATGTCATTTAAAAATCACTAGTACAAGTAGACAATACATACGTACTTTTATAGGACTTTGAAAAGTTCTATAGACATTTTTACAATTTAAAAGGTGATGAATTAAGAAAATATGAAAGATGTCTAGAGTATAGATCCATCAACTATTTTACATAGGTATTAACCAATCTAGAATTCAAGAATAAAGTCTATAGAAGATCAAAGATTCAAAAGATAAATCTAAAGCATACGAAAGGAAACATATTCAATACATTGTAGTTTGCTACTCATAATCGCTACAATACGCTACGTCTTGATCGTTAATATGCTAGAAATAATTCCAAAGTCTAAGAAAAAATTTAATGCTTTATTATTCTTAAACTTAAAATATATATATATATATCAACCTACGGTATGGTTATAGATTTATATAAAAACCTACGATTTTATTAAAAGAAACCTAAAATCGATTCGGTACGGTACGATTCGGTCGGTTTAATCGATTTTTAAATATCCATTGACACCCCTACTTACAAAAGAACGACAAAAATTGTCGTTAACCTTCCTTTTTTAATTTCCTTCAGAAATCTAAAAGAAAGGAAATTATTTTTCTCATTTTATGTGCTCTTAATAATGTCGAAGATGATCTTAACAATATAAGAAGATAAAAGGAACACCTCCAAACAAGAATTTCCACATAAATTCCATATGCAAAAGTGCTCAAGGTTGAATAGCAGCAGCTTCTCCTGTTATGAGAGAACTGCAAGGCACAAAGCACAGCGTGACAAAATCGACAGAATAGCAGTGAAAATTTCAAATTGTGCATATATGACAGGCAAAATTTTCATTCTCAATAGTGCCGATATAAAGCACTCAAAATATCTACAAGATCAAACCAAAGCCATCTCAGTTTCCAAGCAAAGATGTCACAATTGCCAAAACACCAATCACAATCATGATATTGAGAAAATAGTTTGTTGGGAGAGGCTTATCTGCGCTCCCCCCAAAACCTTCATATTCTGCTCGAATCTTTTGTTTCATAGCATCCGAGAGCTCTCTCTGCAATTCAAATAGGCAAGACTCGTTGAATTTATTTCTCCTTCATTAGGCTACCAAATTTTATTTGAGAGCAAAATTTTGGTAATAGCTTGATCTTGGCAAATTAAAAGAAACGGCAGAACTAAAGACGATAAGTTGTATTTAATCCTGCAGCAACCAGAAAAGGTAAAATTTAAACATGTATACATCTCTCCAGGAATTAAAATGCAAGTGTGACAATTTGACTAATTAACGGAAGGAAAAGTAATAAAGCAATTCAGATTTACCTTTCCGGTTGAGTATTTTGCTGCCACAAACTTCTCTGGCTGACCTTGTGTAGGAGTATTGTCTATTGAGAAACCCTGTCCAAGAAATTCAATACATATCATTCTCTCTAGTCACCATACATTTGCTAATATTTTAGTAAACAAGTTGCACAGTGGTTGGTGCTTATAGTAGATCCTTGGCCCTTACCATCGTGGAGGAAAAACCGGATTATTTGAGGTGGAGTGAAGAAAACATTATTTATCATGGAATTGATTAAAAATTATTGCTAAGCTACGGGGCATATCTAAATGTAGTGGAGTGGATGAAAGTATACCGGAAAGATATGAGTTTTGCATGGAGACGAAAGAATGTCGAATGATTAATGAACATAGTGCAGAATCAATGCCAAAAAAAAAAAAAGTGCAGAATCAGAAGTGGCCTTAGTTTACAGTCAGACGAATGAATAGTCCGGAAGACATATTAGAGTTGGTTTGACGGAGATATTCTCAGATCAGTACAAAGGCTTGAAGTGATACATGCTCAGGTACAGTAAGGTTGACCCTTGAAAATAGGACTAGAGAAGAAGTGCAAGAGCTGCAGGTACTCATGTAAGCGAGACATATAATAAGTTGATTTTATATACATACAGACCAAGGTCAGGGCATTTCATAGGTTTCTCCGACCAACTTCACATTCTGCAGCACATTAAGCATGCTATAATCAAGTTGCATTTTAACTCAGCTTTAAGAATTTACTAATGTGTATCTATGAGGGTTAACTAAAGCCATATTGTGAGCTCAAGACCTAGATTTTAATTTTCTAAATGGATTATCAGTTGGACACCCCTACAGATGCATATCGTCAAATGGTTTGTCAATTGGACACCCCTACAGATACATGTGGTAAAAAGTACTGAAGGTGCATACTGTTAGCAG
This sequence comes from Nicotiana undulata, assembly GCA_005239495.1. Lineage (NCBI taxonomy): Eukaryota > Viridiplantae > Streptophyta > Magnoliopsida > Solanales > Solanaceae > Nicotiana > Nicotiana undulata. The sequence continues at coordinate 4,608 of MDKH01004596.1, forward strand.
AAGGCTAGCAACTAGGTGCAGCACAACTTCAAAATGCTCTCTTAAAATCAGTGCCTAGGCACTACAAAAGCAATTGGTGGTAGTCAAAATTCAGGCTACGAAGTTTTAGGCACCAGTTAGGAGCTCAAACTTCAGCGTCAGGTGCTGCTCTGTGTTTCTAATTTTCTAAGTTGCCGTTCCATTACTTATATAAAGAGAATTTCAAGCAGGGGCTTACAGAGAGAATATTTTGGCAAGGAATTGAAGTGCGAAGAAAGGAATTCTTAAAAGAAGTCATCTTTGACAGAGTTTTGCTTCTTTTTCTCTATTTTCTTGGTGCTTTAGGTATAATTACGGATATCTGGTGTTTTTGAGTTCTGTTATGAAGTAATTTCATTATTCTAAAATATAACGGAATCTGACATTCTTTATTATCCTTAATGGATACTGAATAGTTATTTAATCTTGTACTTGATTCTTCTAATTGATTGGCGACCAACTGGATTTATTTGGAAACTTCAGTTTGAACTTAGAAAAAGGAACCTAGTTCTGAGTCTTCTGACTAGGATTGAATACCATAAGTCCAATGCACTTAATAGGTGAGTTGATTTGTGATAGGAGCATACCTAGTCTGCCTTATATCACCACAAACTGGGCTTAATACAATGGGTTCTCTTTATAATTAGTCTCCATTATCCTAGGCTATTTGGATTTCATACAAATAGTAACCAATGAAAAATTGGTGAAAATTGCACATCCAGCTACCTCATAAAAATTTTAGATGAGCGTGGACTTAAAGCATATAGAACTAGAGATGCGAAAAGCATAATCTTATTAACAGACAAAAATAGTTCTGCTGACAAACCTCAGGTGGATCAAATTTGGCTCCAAGGTTGCTCAGTTTAGCATGGGCTTCCGCATAATCTTTGAAAAATACTTCTTGATTTACAGCATACTTCTCTGCATATTCCTGCAAGCTTGTAAGCTGTTAGAGTAGCAAAATAAGTTTGTACTGACAAATTTCATGATTCTGTGCTCTCCTTTCCACCTTAAATGAAGAATCCTCAAAAAGAGCCGCGTCTGTTGGCAAAACTAGCAGATCTTCGTCTCTTCTCTCTTTAATGTCCTAACATTATTTCAAATTAAAGAATAATAAGCAATAACTCATCCTGTTTCATAAAACTTCAGTGTATCAATTATCATCATATGGCACCTTAAAGTAGGAATTGTCAAACTTCAACCACTGCACAGTCCATGATTGTCCTCCAGGGTTTCCTGGACCATCTTTCTGCAATGCAGAACAAATCAGCTCAAAAACCCAGAGTTGTTAATATGCAAGAAACTATTATAACTGGATCATTACACAGAGGCTAGCAGCAGATATCTGGTTTTTATCAAGATTTGTAAAGAAACAAAAGCACCATAGTACAGACCATAGAGGGGAAAAATCAAGACCAAAGACATGAGAACTAATATTAAGTGACTGAACAACAGAGATGTGAAGTGCAAAAGACTAACCTTATCGTATTAGAAAATATAAGAATTTAGGTTCCAATTACACAGCACTCAGTAGTTCCTATTTCCCTATGAAGGGCTATGTGAGAACATTACTCAAACTAATTTGAGGAAGAAAGAGTTTTGGTCCAAATGTTTCATAAGGGTGTACACAACCAGCCCATCTTTGCACATGCATTAATACAAAGAAGCTTCTTTTTTTTTTCGAGAAAAGTATAGTACAAAGAAGTGTGAGAAATATGACACGGGAAAATTATATTATTGATATTGACAATGATACAATGAGCCATATATATATATATATATACAAACATGTCATACTCCTAATACATATGGGATTAGGGTTATTTATTATTTTTAACTATCAAACTAACACTCCCCCTCAAGCTGGTGCGTATAAATCATATGTACCGAGCTTGTTACATATATAACAAATATGAGGACCAGTGAGGAACTTGGTGAAAATATCAGCAAGCTGATCATTCGACTTCACAAATTTTGTAGCAATATATCCTAAGAGTATCTTTTCTCTGACGAAGTGACAATCAATCTCAATGTTTTTAGTTCTCTCATGGAATACCGGATTTGATGCAATATGAAGGGTAGCTTGTTTATCGCACACAAGTTCCATCTAGCTGATTTCACCAAATTTCAACTTATTGAGCAATTGTTTGAGCCAAATTAGCTCACATGTTGCCATAATCATTGCTCGATATTCTGCTTCTGCACTAGATCGAGCAACTACATTCTGTTTATTGCTCTTCCAAGACACCAAATTGCCAGCCGCCTATATCTTGCAGGATCACTAAGCGGCTCCCCATGTCCTGGCATAAGTTTAGAATTCGGATCCACCGGAGTGTCAATCGGTCTACAACCTGTCATTCCCGTCTCCTCAAGAATGTCTAAGGCATACTTCCATTGTGATATCACGATACCTGAGCTAGACTGAGCGACCTCAATACCCAGAAAATACTTTAGTTTGCCCAAATCCTTAGTCTGAAAGTTTTGAGAGAGATGTTGCTTCAATTTAGTAATACCATCCTGACCATTGCCGGTAATAACAATATCGTCAACATAGACCACCAGATAAATACAGAGACTCGAATCAGAATGCCGATAAAACATAGAGTGATCAGCTTTACTCCGAGTCATGCCTAACTCGTGGATAATTGTGTTGAACTTACCAAACCAGGCTCGAGAAGACTGCTTTAGACCATAAAGCGACCGGCGCAAGCGTCATACAAGGCCACAAGACTCTCCCTGAGCAACAAACCCAGGTGGTTGCTCCATATAAACTTCATCCTCAAGGTCACCGTGTAAAAGGCATTCTTAATGTCCAAACTGATAGAGAGGCCAATGGCGAACAGCAGGCACGGATAGAAAAAGGTGGACTGATGCTACCTTAGCGACGGGAGAGAAAGTATAAATGTAATCGAGCCCAAATATCTGAGTATATCCCTTGGCAACAAGATGAGCCTTAAGTCGATCAACCTTGCCATCCGGACCAACCTTGACTGCAATACCCAGCGACAACCAACAGTAGATTTGCCTGAAGTAAGAGGAACGAACTCCCAAGTACCACTCATATGTAAAGCAGACATCTCGTCAGTCATAGCATGTCGTCATCCTGGATGAGACAATGCCTCACCTGTAGACAATAGGGATAGAAACAGAGGACAAAAAAGATATAAAAGCATAATAGGGTGATGACAGGCGATGATAACTTAAACCGACATAATGGAGATTAGGATTAAGTATGGTCTGTATACCTTTCTGAAGTGCAATCGGTGTACTAGGAAGAGATAGGTCTGCAGTAGGAGCAGGATCAGGTGCAGTACGTGAATCAGCTGGGCCGAATGCTGGGTGCGGACGACGATGATAAGTCAAGAGTGGTATTCCTGTGGCTGGGGATCTAGGAGGAGTCACACTAGACTCCCCAACGGTTGGAATGGGTAAGACTTCTGTGGCGGAAGGTGAAGGAGGACCTATAGTAACCTCCTCAAAGGTCGGTATAGGTAAGACCTCAGATATATCAAGGTGGTCAGAAGAGGTAAAGAAAGGTTTGGACTCAAAAATGTGACGCCAGCTGACATAAGGTACTTACGAAGATCAGATGAGTAACAACGATATCCCTTCTGAACACGAGAATAACCAAGGAAGACACACTTGAGAGCACGAGGAGCTAACTTATCTTTCCCAGGGGCTAAGTTATGAACAAAACAAGTGCTCCCAAAAACACGAGGAGGAAGAGAGTATAAGGGTGACTGAGGAAACAATACTGAATGCAGAATCTGATTTTGGATGGGAGATGAAGGCATCTGATTAATCAAATAACAAGCTGTGAGAACTGCATTGCCCCAAAAACGCAACAGAAAATGAGATTCAATGAGAAGTATGCGAGCAGTCTCAATGAGGTGCCTATTCTTTCTCTCTGCAACCTCATTTTGCTGAGAGGTATAAGGACAACAGGTCTGATGAATAATTCCTTGAGAAGTTATAAACTGCTGAAATTGAGAGGATAAATATTCTAAGGCATTATCACTGCGAAAGCAGTGTTGTCAAAGGCGTGCAAGCACCCTTAAGCCCTGAAGCGAGGCTCAAAACATGTTGAGCGTTTCGCCTCGCTTTGTGGGCGCTTTAGTGTTGCATCAAAGTTTTAAGGCATACTTTCCCTTGCCAATGAGTTGAATCCTGAAAAATGCGACCTTAAACAATTGATATTTCACTTTATCATGAAGTTTTTCCAATTTCTTTGTCCATATATATATTATTCATCCTTATAATGATTAGTCTTGGACTACATGCATATTTTTACTTTTTCTCCCGTTGCGCCTTTTTCTATTAAAGCCCACGCTTTATTTGCGTTTTGCGCTTAAAGCCCCAACAGATCTTAGAGCTTTTTTGCGCTTTCGCCTTTGATAACACTAGCGAAAATTGCGAATAGAAACACCAAATTGATTTTTGATCTCAGCACAAAAATTCTGGATTATAGAAAACAACTCAAAACGATCTTTCATTAAGAAAAGCCAAGTACACCTTGAATAATCATCAATGAAACTAACAAACTAACGAAATCCCAAGGTTGAACTGACTCTACTAGGACCCCATATATCATAATGAACTAAAGAAAAAACAGACTCTGCATGACTCTCAATACTACGAGAAATAGAGGCTCGGGTATGTTTACCGAGCTGACATCACTCACAATCTAATGTAGATAAACTAGACAAACTAGGCAGCATCTTCTGAAGCTTGGATAAGCTTGAATGTCCTAAACGTCTGTGAATTAGGTTTGGAGGATCTGTAACTAGACATGCCTTGGAGGAATTGAGCGAGTTAAGGTAGTAAGGCCTTCTGATTCAAGTCTTATTCCTATCGTTTGTCCCGTACTGCGGTCCTGCATAATAAAAGAATCATCAATAAAATATATACCACAATGGAGGGCACGAGTCATACGACTAACAGATGCAAGATTAAAAGGACAGTCAGGACATAAAGAACGGAATCTAGAGCGACAGAGAGTAGGGGATTCGCTTGTCCAACTCCTTTGGCTTTAGTTTGAGATCCATTGGCTAAAGCAACAGTGGGAAGAGAGATTCTCCACTGTCTGGGATGCGAGAACAGAGGAGTCAAATGTATGATGAGATTGTGATGAGATCACTGGGTGACTTGGTGCAGTAGCAAGGCGAAGTAATCGAGAGAATAATTCATCAACTGTAGGGACAATTGGGCTAGCCAAAATTTGGTCACGTACTAAATCAAGGTCATTCGGAAGTCCAACGAGTAAGAACTAGAAACATCTTCTGTTGTTGCTCTTGTTGCTTTTCAATACTAGCAGAAACTGCATCAACTTCTCAAATTCTTCCATGACTGCTTGCTTTTCTTCAAGCTTGTCATTCACGATATCACATCATAGAAACGAGATATGTCATTAGTGTATAAAGTACGAGCCTTTTCCAAACTAAATAACATGCCTGGAATGGGCGAAACAAAAGCATCAGTTTGGAATCAATAGATCGCCACAAAATACTACATAACTGAGCATCGATCTTTTCCCAATGTGCTTTGGCCTTGTCATATCCCTCACTAGCTGGGTTGGTTAAGTGATCTTGAACACCTTGACCTTTACACCAGAACTCAACAGACGAGACCCAAGATAAATAATTGGAACTCCCAAGTAAGGGTTGGGAAGTAATCATCAAGACTGAATTTCTAACGCCACTGTTTTTGGAACCAAAAGCATCAAGTCCGAGAAACATGGTTGGATTAAAGAGAGGGCTAGCAAAAGTATCAGCAAATAACAGAAGAAATCTGGATGCTTTTGCCGGAAAAAATACCGTAGCTGTCAGAAAACTAATGTAGCTGCCGGAAAATTTTCAAAGTTCTCGAAACAAAAAATAAAAGCACGGGTAGGGTCGGAATTACACGCAGGTCCGACTGTTCTGAAGAAGCAATTTCAAAAACAGGCCGGAAAGGGCTCCATGCGCTAGCGCGTGGACTAGATCTCGCCGGAAAAATTTTTCTCCGGGTGGCGCGTGACGGCGCGTGAGAGGCTGTCTGCCGGAGGTGTTTGGTAGGGTTTGGTCGCCGAGGGTTGGGGGTCCTTGTGGTGGTGTTGGTTTTTGCACACCACCGATGGAAATTGATTTTTTCGAAAAACAACCCTAAAAGGTCGCCGGAATTGAAGCACGGCGACTGTTTTGCTTGGGTTTTCTTTCCCGGATGTTTTCTCACTGCTGCTCTGATACCATGTGAGAAATATGACACGGGAAAATTATATTATTGATATTGACAATGATACAATGAGCCCTATATATATATATATATAAACATGTCATACTACTAATACATATGGGATTAGGGTTATCTACTACTATTTAACTATCAAACTAACAAGAAGCATTTTGAGTTCTGCAGCATGCTTTTTATAGAGATGATCTTCAATTGGTCAGTATTCCCTCTAGACTAAACTTATAGCTGAAAAAATAAAGCAAGTCCGAATGGAAATTTGAAAAAAACACCAGAAAAGCACAACCATTTACAATTAATGATAATATCAAGAAGCATGAGGAAATGACTACCGTGTATCTTGTTTCTGGCTTGCCCCAACCACTACGCTCTGGTCTGGATCTCCCCAAAGTGTGTGCTCCAGAAAGTGCGACAATTTCCTAGCAACAAAAGGCTCAGTAGTGAGAAGCATACATGGCTAGAGCAAAGGGAACTTGAATCATTAGTGAGATGAACTAGAGAACAACATTGACGAGTGTTACCTTATCGTTTAGCCCCATTCTGTAGAAAACATCTCGTAAATGAGAAGCAGGAGAAGGAGGACCAGCATCTAATCAATAAGATTAAGTTAGTTATATATACCAAAGCAAATGGAGGATAATTTGCATCTATTAGATGCAATGCAGAAGATTAGACTCTTCAATATGAAGGATTAGAAAAAGAAAGTCATGGTAGACCATCTAAGACATACTGCAACTAGGCATACAGGGATCTGCTTCAGTTAGAAGCTGAATAATCAGACCGAAACATTCAGGACATTTAGGTAAAGCATTATATAAGATTCTAAGGAAAAATAACATGATCAAAATTAAAGCAACCTCTTTGGCACAAAAGAAATAGAAGAGGATCATTACCGAGCAAATCTAGCTTTTAAGTATACCTGTTTTTTTTTCTTTTGAAAAAGTAGGTTTTAAAACATTGTCTATACATGTATTTAACAATTGCAAAATGAAAAGTATAACTTCATTTCTGTGAGAATGCACGGGAGAAAAGTCTATTATTGATATTAACAATGATACAATGAGCCCTATATATATATATATATATATAATACATGTCCTACTCCTAATACATATGGGATTAGGGTTATTTACTACTAACTATCAAACTAACACTCTCCCTCAAGCTCGTGCATATAAATCATATGTACCAAGCTTGTTACATATATAACTAATACGAGAACCAGTGAGGGACTTGGTGAAAATATCAGCAAGTTGATCATTCGACTTCACAAATTTTGTAGCAATATCTCCCGAGAGTATCTTTTCTCTAACAAAGTGACAGTTAATCTCAATGTGTTTAGTTCTCTCATGGAACACTGGATTTGACGCAATATGAAAAGCAGCTTGATTATCACACAAAAGTCCCATCTGACTAATATTGTTTGATCCAAATTAGCTCACATGTCGCCATAGCTATCGCTCGATATTCTGCTTCTGCACTAAGCCGAGCAACCACATTCTGTTTCTTGCTCTTCCAAGACACCAAAATTTCCTCGTACTAAGACACAATATCCAAACGTAGAACATCTATCAGAAGGTGATCCTGCCCAATCAGCATCTGAGTATCCAACGATTTGCTCATGGCCTCGATCCTCAAACAATAAGCATTTGCCTGGAGCTGATTTTATATACCGAAGAATGCGGACAACTGCATCCCAATGACTATAACAGGGAGAATTCATAAACTCACTCAACACTCACGGGAAAGGAAATGTCAAGTCTAGTCACTGTGAGGTAATTTAATTTACCAACCAACCGCCTATATCTTGCAGGACCGCTAAGGGGCTCCCCCTGTCCTGGCAGAAGTTTAGAATTCGGATCCATCGAAGTGTCACCAGGTCTACAACCTGTCATTCCTGTCTGCTCAAGAATATCTAAGGCATACTTTCGTTGTGAGATCATAATACCTGAGCTAGACTGAGCGACCTCAATACCCAGAAAATACTTTAATCTGCCTAGATCTTTAGTCTGAAAGTGCTGAAAGAGATGTTGCTTTAACATACTAATATCATCCTGATCATTGCCGGTAATAACAATATCGTCATCATAAACGACCAGATAAATACAGATTAGAAGCAGAATGTCGAAAAAATACAGACTGATCAGCTTCACTACGAATCATGCCAAACTCCTGAATAACCGTGCTGAACTTACCAAACCAGGCTCGAGGAGACTGCTTTAGACCATAGAGGGACCGGCGCAATCGACATACAAGGCCACTAGACTCCCCCTGAGCAACAAAATCAGGTGGTTGCTCCATATAAACCTCATCCTCAAGGTCACCGTGAAGAAAAACATTCTTAATGTCCAACTGATAGAGAGGCCAATGGCGAACAGCAGCCATGGACAGAAAAAGGCGGACTGATGCTATTTTAGCCACGGGAGAGAAAGTATCACTGTAATCGAGTCCAAATATCTGAGTATATCCTTTAGCAACAAGACAAGCCTTAAGTCTCAACCTGGCCATCTGGACCAACTTTGACTCATACACCCAACGACAACCAACAGTCGATTTACCCGTAGGAAGAGGAACAAGCTCCCAAGTACCACTCGTCTGTAAAGCAGACATCTCGTCAATCATAGCATGTCGTCATCCGGGATGAGACAGTGCTTCACCTGTAGACTTAGGGATGGAAACAGAGGACAAAGATGACACAAATGCACAATGGGATGATGACAGACGATGGTAACTTAAACCGACATAATGAGGATTAGGATTAAGTGTAGAGCGTATACCTTTTCGTAGTGCAATCGGTTGATTAAGAGGAGACAAGTCCGCAGTATTAGCAGGGTCAGGTGCAGGACGTGAATCAGTTGGGCCTGGTGCTGGATATGGACGACGATGATAAGTCAGGAGTGGTGGAGCTATAGAGGTTGAACTGGACTGGGTGGTGGCACTGGAGCTATAGTTGGTGGAACTGGACTAGGTGGTGGCACTGGAGCTATAGGTGGTGGAACTGCAACTGGAACTGTAGGTTGTGGAACAGCAACTGGAGATATGGAGGAAGATGAATGGGAGATAGTGACAGAATCTCCAAAAGACGGAACTGGTAGCACCTCAGAAATATCTAAGTGATTAACTGGACATGTGAAGTATGATTGGGTATCAAAGGAGGTAACATCAGCAGACACAAGAAACCGCTGGAGGTCAGGAGAATAACATTGATATCCCTTTTGCGTTCTCGAGTAACCCAGAAAGATGCACTTAAGAGCACAAGGAGCTAACTTATCTTTTCCTGGAGTAAGGTCATGAACAAAATATGTACTCCCAAAGACACGGGGTGGAAGAGAGAACAAAGGTAAGTGAGGAAACAAGACAAAGAATGGAACTTGATTTTGGATAGCTGAAGATGGCATAAGATTAATAAGATAGCAAGATGTAAGAACTGCATACCTTCAAAAACGCAGCGGAACATGAGATTGTATTAGTAGGGTACGAGCAGTTTCAATAAGATGTCTATTCTTTCTTTCAGCTACCCCATTTTGTTGGGATGTGTACGGACAAGATGTTTGATGAATAATCCCAGTGGCGGATGTACATATACGGTTATGGGTGCTTGAGCACCCATTATTTTTAACCGGGTTCAGTAAATTTGCATAGACAATTACAAAAATAGTTAGATAAATATAGAGTGAGCACCCATAACTAAACTCCATTTTCCTCTTTTTCGGATTTTTTATCGGCGAGAACCCATCACTTTAAAATTCTAGATCCGCCACTGAATAATCCCATGGGAGTTCATAAACTGCTGAAATGGGGAAGACAAATACTCTAGGGCATTATCACTACGAAATGTGTGGATAGAAACCCCAAATTGATTTTGAATTTCAGCATGGAAGGTCTTGAAAATAGAAAACAACTCAGATCGATTTTTCATCAAAAATATCCAAGTGCACCTGGAATAATCATCAATGAAACTGACAAAGTAGCGGAATCCCAAGGTAGGACTGACCCGACTAGGACCCCAAACATCTGAATGGACTAAAATAAAAGGCGACTCTACTCGATTATCAAGACACCGCGAGAAATGGGAGCGGGTATGCTTACCGAGCTGACATGACTCACACTCTAGAGTGGACAAGTGAGATAAGCCAGGTACCATTTTCTGAAGTTTTGACAAACTGGGATGTCCCGACCGTTTATGTAATAAATCTGGTGAATCAGTAACGGGACAAAGAAGGAAGACAAGATGCGAGTCCATGTGATTTTGCAAGGATAAGGTAATAAAGTCCATCTGATTCACGTCTGGCACCAATGATCCGCCCTGTACTGCGTTCCTGTATAAAAACAAGGTCATCAGGATATAAAACAGCAGATTTAAGTAATTTTGCTACGCGACTAACGACTATGAGATTAAAAAGACTACCGGGAACATAAAGAATTGAGTCTAAATGTAAAGAAGGAAGTGGACTTGCTTGACCTATTGTAGTTGCCATGGTTTGAGACCCATTGGCCATGGTGACTGTCGGAAGAGATTGAGAATATGAAATACTAGTGAAAAGAGATTTGTTACTAGAAATATGATCAAATGCACATGAATCAATGACCCAAGACTCGGAGGTTGAAGATTGAGAGACACAAGTCACGCTACTATCTGGTTGAGCAACGGAAGCTACTGTCCCTGAAGATGTCTGTTTACATGCTTTATACTGAAGGAACTCCATATAATCCGGTATAGAAACCATCTGAATTGCATTGGATCCAGTGGATTGTGAATCAAAGGCTTGGGATACGAATGCCATTGTAATGTTTACGCCGGGAAAAAAAAACAGACTTTTTTTTTACTGTTCATGCCGGAAAAATATAAAAGTGGTCGGAATTTGATTTAAACTAGGTGGGTAGGCTCGGAATTGTGAGGAGAGCAAGCTGTCCAAAAGAAGTTTTGCCGGAAAAATCATTGTAGCTGCCGGAAAGTCAGTGTAGTTGCCGGAAAAACTCAAAGTTGTCGGAATCAAATGAAAACAGTATGGGTAGGGTCGGAATTAGTAGCCGACCCAACTATTCTGAAGAAGCGTCTTCCAAACATGGTCGGAAGAGGTCGTACGCGTCGGCGCGTGGGCTCACGCACTCGCCGGAAAATTTCTGTTGGAGGCGCGTGGGAGCGCGTGAAGGATCTTCTGACGGAGATATTTTCAAGGGTTGGTCGCCGGAGGCCGATCTACTTAGTGGTGGTGTTGGTTTTTGTACAACACTGATGAAAAGTGGTTTTTTTACTGCGGCAGACCTGTGTTTGCCGGAAAAAGACTTCTGGTTGATTGATTTCTCTTTCGGAGTCGCTGGAATTGATGCATAGCGATAAATCTCTCACGATTGCTCTGATACCATGTGACAATGCACAGGAGAAAAGTGTATTATTGATATTAACAATGATACAATGAGCCCTATATATATATAATACATGTCTTACTCCTAATACATATGGGATTAGGGTTATTTACTACTAACTATCAAACTAACAATTTCAACAGACAAAGACTTCTTTTTTCTCCCAAAGTTACAGACTAGAGACATGTTATGCCCTAAAAGAATGCCAGATTCAGATGACCAGCCATATGCTATTGTTAAGAATTGGACCTTGGGCCTAACTCAACCCAAAAGCTAGCTCATGATGTGAGGATTGCTCAAGATTATATAAGGAGGCGAAAAACTTCATCCCACAGTGATGTGGGACTCTAAAACCCCGGGGCATACCCACGACTGGACATCTGAATAGTGGACGACATAATATGGGGTCCAACATTGGATGTACCAAGAATAGAAATGGGTCTAGCTCTGATACCGTGTAAAAAATGGACCTTATGCCTAACTCAAACCCCAACAGCTGGTTCATGAGGTGAGGATTGTCCAAGATCATATAAGGAGACAAATAACCCTATTCCACCCGATGTAGGACTCTAACAACTATAACTCCTTAAATTTGTCCAATGGTAGGGTGCTAATCTGAGGTAACAAGAGTTGGATGACATCACCCGTTTCTAAAAAAGTTTATTATCCAACCCATTTTTTAATGGATAATATGGGTGGATAACTCTTTTCTTTTATCCATTTTGCCATCTCTAAATGCAACCATGCAATATGATAATTAATAGCATTGTAAATTTTAAGTTGCATGTCTAGTGATGTGATAAAGATTTGTCTCACGAAGTGAACGTGTTAGATTCCCAAGGTCGTGGTCTAATGGTAAGAGTACAACATGTGATGTATGAGTTAGGCACATGTCCGGGTTCGAAAGCCGCTACAGACAGAAGCCTACAATTTACGTAGAGAAGCTAGAGGCCCCATCGAGTTTAGAACCATTCGACACTGGCCCTCAAAAATTACTCAATTATCAAAAGAAAAAGCGAATACGTTAGAAGCATTTATATGGTGTTTAGTGGGTTCTGAGGATCACAAATCAAGTCATGCGTATTCAAGTTTACCGATGTATTTATTGAAGTGTACACTTAGATTTAAATTGAAGAAATGTTGGCTACATACCTTTGCAATTCGACCACTTAATTTTGGCTTAAACAAATTTAGCAAGGTGTTGCAGTTTTCCTTGCATCAGCAAGGTAATGTGGTCTAACCCGAGGCGTCAGCAAAGACCTAAGTATAGCTCATTTGTTCGAACCTCTTCATCCACCCAGGTGATCCGTTTTTCTTAATTACATTAAGTAGCAGATTTACACTCGTCTTTAATTTCCAGTTGATGAACTTCAGATAAAAGAAAAAAGTTTAACGCGAGCTTGTACCAAACTCGACCTTGTGCAAAACGATTGAACTTTGCTAATCACCATGTTTCAAAGAGGATAAGACCAACATTGCTTTAGATGAAGTGGTTGACTCTGCAGGTGTCTATTAAATACTAAACACAAGGATAAAATTCATTCAACATATCTTGACCAGTAGTTTCCATGCATGACTAAGCTGCAGAAAATCATGATGTACAAAAGAAAAATAGATGACAGCTAAGAATCTCTCACCAGGAAGCCTTCCCTCTTCTGGGCATTCCTCAGGTGCAGAAACGTCTACTCTCCCATATTTCATGGGAAGTTTTGGTCCTCCAGCCTCCTATAAGTTTGAAAAGTAGAAAAATCAAATGATTGGATTTTAACTTTAGGCAGACATAAAAAAAATTAAAAAAAAATAAAAAATAAAGAAAAGTAATCAATGACCTCAATGGCAGTTGCACTGGCCAACTGAAATAAGTCAGCATATGTCACATTAGCATACTTGTCTTTGATTGGCTGGAGGAGTTTCAGTGCATTTACAAGTCCTGAATTTGCAGGCTTAATTGTCAGCAGAAAAATTAGAAAGTGGGCCAAAAAAAGGTAACAAAATGAAGAATGTTACCGGCATTTGCTCCATGTTTTAGTTCAACTTCAAATCTTAAGCTTCCGTTAGCTCCACCTCGTTGTGGCCACTCCTCTATATTCTTGTTATAAGTTCCAGCATCATGCCAACCCAATCGAACCTGGAACCATTTTTAAGCGTTAAATAAAATTTCAGCTAAAGTTCATTTCCTTTTTAGTCTGTCGAAAAAGAATTGACACATTTCTATAACTTCTCATTTTATATACCTTCTCTGTTCCACTTTGTTAGAAATTATTTATTTTGTCCATTGCAAAGAGAATGACACATTTTCTATATTATTTCAATGAGGAGTTTTCATAGCCTCGCATATGCTTTGACATTTTTAATCCTAAAACTTTTATAGCTACACAAATGTCATAATATATTTAAAAGCTTGTTTGGATGGTCATTACCCATTGTATTGTATCGTATTGTTACTTTAAATACGATGTTTGTTTTGGTTGTTACTTAAATTTTATTGTATCGTATCGTTAAATCCGTCGTTACGTAACGACGAAATGTGTCACTTTATGTAACGACCGATTTGGTGTGGTTGCATCGTTATCTTGTCTTTTTATCATCTCAACCTTCACTATTATTAAATAATTTTATTTTATCATTTACTCTACCTTTTTATATATTAAATTTATTTCGTATCATAATTTTTCTTTATAATATTGCAAAATTTATTCTTCATATTGCTGGTGCATGATATCATGAAACAACGGCAAACAATAGAATCTATCCAAATATTATATTTGTCACACGATACAGTACAATACAATATGATACGATACATTATGAAACGATGTGAAACAACCATCCAAACAAGGGCTAAGTTCACAAGTTTCATAAGTGAAACAGAGGGAGTATGATCTATAGCACACAAATATCTACGGCTTATTTAGATACAAGTCTGTACCCAGTCAAACACCAGTAAGCAAAAAACTGATGGTGAGCATGTAAGTGTAAAATTACCAAAATAGGATGACAAAACGTGTTTTTCAACAGCTCTCTGATGTCCTCTCTCGCACTTTTCAACTGAACAGGATCAGACGCGGCGCATTTCTGCGAGGCTAACGTGCTGAATCTTCCACCAGATGATGTTCCGACCAAGGGTCGCTTCTACAAAAAAGAAAAATAGCATTATAACGAAAATCCAGAAATAATAAGAAAAAAGAAGAGCGTCGAACTTCGAACCTGGCAGCGGAAGATGTGAGGAAGGAGAGGGGAGGATTGGAGGCATTTGAGGGAAGGAGAAGAAGAAGAGAGGGAAAGTCTGGTGGTGACGGAGGTGGAGGAGGTGGCGGCGATGGTGGCGGAGGGGAGGAAACGAGAGGCGGCGCCGGTGAGAGAAGAAGCCATGGTGGGTGAAGGGGAGGATGCTGAAATTAGCGTATTACTAGTTGCCATTGGGTGAGTCTCCTTATGTTTTGGATAGTGAATTCAGAGTGTGGCTTGTATTGGGCTAGCCTAACACCTCATTTAAATGGCTAATGCCTAATGGTGCCACTTATTAAAATATTGAAATGACAGATCTATATTTGGTGTGCGTATTTCCTTGTCCGATTAATTTGGATTTGCAAGAAAGTGATTCCTATTACTATTTAGTACTTAACTAGTATTACTACCTATGTGATACGCGGACATAAATTATGTTAGATTATGATATAAGTTGTTTGAATCATGTGCAAATAATCTTACAAAATAAATATCTCAGATAAATATTATATTATATTAATTATGAAGTAGGATATAAAATTATTATTCAAATTTTCGTAGTGTGTAACCTATTTTTTTATATTTGTAGCAACATAACCCCTTGATTTTAGTCTTGCGTTTGGTTTTGCTGTCAATATTACAGAATACTAAACTATCATTTTTTTATCTAAAAGTTAAATATGTCTTATTCATCACATTATTTTTATACAAAAAAAATTT
Organism: Nicotiana undulata; assembly: GCA_005239495.1. Taxonomy (NCBI): domain Eukaryota; kingdom Viridiplantae; phylum Streptophyta; class Magnoliopsida; order Solanales; family Solanaceae; genus Nicotiana; species Nicotiana undulata. The sequence continues at coordinate 20,166 of MDKH01004596.1, forward strand.
CTTTTGTTTTTTTCTTATATTTATTATATTATTTATTATTTAATATCATTGTACTGTCATATAATATTTTATTAGCTTAATAATTAAATTAATGTCTTGCTTATTATTTTTTTAATAGTCTTTAATAAATAGAAATATTTTATTCTTAAAAGCTGGTATATTTTTATGCTTGTATCTTCTCATTCGGAATTTTTTAATCAATTAAATTCATTGTATTATTATTAAATATAATTTAATTTTTTATTTTATTTATTTTTAAATTAATTTAATGTATAAGTATCCTCACACTATCTTTATTTTTATACATTCTCTTCCCTACTATAAATTTTAATTAGTTTTTACATTAATGTTTTACCTATAACCGAAACAATATCATATTTTATTTTAGATTGTAAAATTGATGTAGGCTAAATATTAATACATAAGTTATTTGATGATTATGTTCCAAATGTATTGAGTTGTCTTATAATTATTTCTTATTTAGAAGCAGTTAAATTTCTTTTTATAGATTTAAGATATAAATTTAATTTTTAATTTTCATTAATAAAATTACCTATATTAGAAAGTTATTTTATATTCTTAAAATTTTATTTTAATATTAGAAAAATAATTTCTTAATTGTTTGAACATATTTTATGTATATAGTAATATGTTTATTGTCATTTTATTTCTTTCAGTAATATTTTCCAAAATAAAAAAACTATGAAATAAAAAAGATCTCATCTCAAATTCAAATAATTCATATCTTTCTATTTTCTAAGTTGGAACGCAATTTCAAAAAATTATGCTATGCTTTCAAACTTATAATATCTGCACTCAATTCAGATATTAATCATAGAAAAATATTTTCTTAGTTGTTTGAACACATTATATCTAAATGTTGTAGTAATATTTTCACTGTCAGCTTATTTATTATGTATATTTTCTTTCTTTTTAGCTTTAATACAAATTTAATTTTTAATTTTCATTAGTATAATTACCTATATTAAAATTTTATTTTGTATTTTTGTTATTTTTTTCATAAATAAGACTTAAATTTCATGATAGTATCCATAGTTTGAGCATTCTAATCATAGTTTTAACAACTTTCTAATTTCAAATTCAATTAGCCTTTCCCTTTCATTTCTAATAGTAAATTTTTAATAATTTAACATAATTTTGCTAATTTTTTAAGTATTGTATATTTAATTTTAACAAATTTCAAATTTCAAATTTAATTAGCCGTTCCCTTTATAATTTTAAGTTTGTATATTTAATTTATTTTATTTTTTAAACTTATTTATAAATATCCCCACATTATCTCTAATTTATTTCTATTATTCAATATTTTTAGTTTTTGATTTTATCTATTAGACTTGAGTTATGTGGATCTATTCATATTATGACTTTTCTTATCATAATATAAAATCTTTCTCATCTAAAATATAAATAAGTTTTATCGTTTTTTTCTATAATATGAATCTAAATTCTTTAAAGGAATGGCATGAGCTCTACAGGCGCACGTTAAGCAAGGAAGCTAACGTACGCATAAGACGATGGCCAGACGGAAATCTCAACTAATTGCACCGCCTACGATACTGGAAGAGGACGACGGAGGAAGAATGGTAACACCGGAGACAGGAGTGCCAAAGTTGATAGGTCAAATGCAGCTAGTTCATTGGATGACTGGGATGGGAAGTGCTCCAACGGTCATGCAAGCTTAGAAATGTAACAATGAAGAGAAATCAATGGAGGTCGATGTTAATAATGCAGCGAGGAAGCTGAATTTTTCAGTAAATCGAACAGAACCTACTCAAGCGGAACCGTCTTTAGCTGATGTGGTAAAAGGGAACAGAGCTTTGCAACAGGGAATGAAATTGGAATACTATCCTCCAGTAATGAAGGAAGGAGTAAAGATTGTTCGGTTGAATCAAGCTGAAGTTGCAGAGCAAACTCAAAAATTGAAGGAAACGGTTATTGAGTATGTATTGGGTGGAAATCCTTCTTTTAAAGAGATGTTAAAGTTTGTGTATGGGGTGTGGAATTTTATTAATACACCTCAAGTGTTTTTACATGATGATGGATATTTTATTTTTCAATTTAATTCTGAGGAAGATAAGAACAGTCTTATACAACAAGGCCCTTATACATATCATAATCGGCCTATGATTTTGAAGCAATGGGAACCAAATTTTCAGATGAACAAGGAATTGACTCGGAAAATACCTATTTGGGTGATCTTCCCAGGACTGCCTATACAGTACTGGACTCAGGAAAATTTGGGAATGATAGCCAGCTACTTAGGAAAACCTATATGCTCATATAGACTTACAGCTGAAGGGGAAAGGGTATCCTATGCACGTATGCTGGTGGAGATGGATGTATCACAAGAACTACCTGAGACTATGTTAATTGAAGAAGAGGAAGGTCATTATATAGAACAAGTCCTGGAATATGAATGAAAACCTATGTCCTGTGAGCAATGTTGTCAAATAGGTACTCATGAAGAGAAGTGTGAGAAGGGAGTGAAGAAGAAGGCCAGTGATGGATATGTAGAACAGGCTGGAAAACAGAAACAAAAAATGGGCAAGAACCAGATTAAAAAGCAATGGAGGGCTAAACCTATTACTGAACAAGTAATAGAGAAGAAGGGACAAAGCAGTGCACAAGAACAAGAGGATGATTAGCTGATTGAAAAAACAACAATGCAAAAGGAGCATAATATGACACCGGTACAGGGACAACAGGACAAAGTGGGAAAAATGATTGAGCAGGAAATGGAAATGCAGCCATTTCAGAAATCTAAAGGTAAACAGAAGATGAAGGATAAAGTGACTTCACAGCAAAATGGAGCATTGATAGAGAAAGAAATTATGAGCATGCTGAATAGAAATAGATATAGCCCACTGGTAATACAAGAGGATAACAACACCGGAAGAGTGACTGAAGGGATTAGCCTCAATGAGGAGAATCCTCCATGATTATCAGCTCTTGGAACATAAGGGGGCTTAATAAGCCCGATAAGCAAAAAGAACTCAAGGCCTTTTTGCTTAATCAAATAGTAGCTTTACTAGGCTTCCTTGGGACAAGAATAAAACCTAGAAGTGGTATGAAAGTTAAAAAGAAGTTTAACAGGGAATGGAAAATATATTCAGATGAAGCAGTGACAAATAATGGGAGAATTTGGTTATTCTAGAAATATAGTATGGTTTAGGTTCAGATAATTGGGACTACTTCTCAATTAGTTCATTGTATGGTGAAAGATAAGGGATCAAACTTCTCAAGTTATGTTACTTTTGTGTATGGAAAGAACAAGCTAAATGGAATAAAAGAGCTATGGGAGTAGCTAAGACACATTAATAACAGTATGCAAGAGGCTTGGCTTATTATTGGAGATTTCAACAATGTCTTGTCTGTTCATGATAGACTCGATGGTCAACCAGTTCATCAAGCTGAAATGATAGATTTTCAAGAATGTATCAAGGATATTGAATTGGGGCAATTGAACAGGAAAGGGTGTGAATGGTCATGGTGTAATAAAAGAGGTGTATAAGACAGAATTTACAGTAATATAGATTGGGCATTTGGAAATGTTTCTTGGCTTACTCACTATAGTAGCCTAGAAGTAATTTTTGAATTGACAGGTGTCTCAGATCACTCTCCTATCATTATATATTGTGTTATTTAAGCAGATGCAATTTGATGAAGCAGTTAAAGAGGTATGGAGCCAAAATTTCCAGGGTTGTACTATGTTTTCAGTCTGGAGGAAGTTGCAAAAGTTCAAGGAGAGAACAAAGACAATGAATAGAGAACTGAATTCATTGGAGAAAAAGATAGGACAAGCTAGAGAAAAGTTGAAAAATATTCAAGGAGAAATTGATGAAGACCCTTTTAACAGTCTGTTAATAGACACATAGAAGAAGCTGCTGGTACAGATTGAAAAATGGTAAGGTATCAATGAACAGGTGCTAAGGCAAAGATCAAGAGCAATGTGGATTCAGGCAGGGGATCAAAATTCAAAATTCTTCCACGCTCACTTGGAGGCCAGGCAATTAAGGAACAAAATATCAACAATATTTAATGATCAAGAGGATAAATTGATAGATACTGCTATGATAGAACAAGAATTCAGAGGTTTTTTCCAAACTCTATTGGGTACATCAGCTAGAGAACTGCCTTGTATTGATATTGACATAGCAAGGGATGTGCACTATCTTAGCAAGGAGCAACAACAACTCTTTAGTGCAAAAGTAATAGGAGAGGAAATTGATAAAGTAGTTAGATAATTGCTTAATGATAAGGCCCCAGGAATTGATGGATTCCCAGCATAATTCTTCAAAACCTATTGGAGTTTGATTGGAGTAGAAATCAAAAAAGCAATTCAAGAGTTCTTCATCAAAGGCAGAATGCTGAAAAGTATAAATTGTACCACTGTGACTTTGGTTCCAAAGGTTACAAGTCCAAGACATGTCAAGGAGTTTAGACCAATAGCATGTTGTACTACTCTCTACAAGATTATAGCAAAGATCATTACAACTAGATTGAAGTTGGTAGTAGATTCTATTGTGGGGCCTGCTCAGTCTGCATTCATAGAGGGGAGGAACATATTGGACAATGTGATCATAGCACATGAATTGGTAAAAGGATACAATCTGAAAGGGGTTTCACCTAGGTTCTGCATTAAAGTTGACATAAGGAAAGCATATGACTCTGTGGAGTGGCCTTTCTTAAGGATGATTCTGATGGAGTTTGGATTGTTTGTGGGATTTGTACAACTGATAATGGAGTGTGTGACTACAGTCAGTTATTCTTTGTTATTGAATGGGGGATTAACAGAAAAGTTCCAAGCCAAGAAGGGATTAAGACAAGGAGACCTTATGTCTCCTTACTTGTTTGTGTTGGTGATGGAATACCTAAATAGATCTTTGAAGAAGCTGAAACACATTCCACATTTTAACTATCATCCAAAATGTTCCAAGAATAATATAACACATATATGCTTTGCAGATGATCTGATCCTATGTAGTAAAGCAGACAGGATTTCAATACAACTATTGCTATGGAGGTTCAATCATTTTTCTGAGGTTTCAAGATTGCAGGCAAATATGGAGAAGAGTGTTTTGTATATTGCTGGGGTTTTCAAAGAATTTAAAGAACATATACTAGAAGAGATGCAATTCACTTTAGGAGATCTTCCATTCAAATATTTAGGTGTGACACTATCTTCAAAGAAGTTGTCTATACAACAATGGATGCCTCTGGTTGAGAAGATAACAACAAGAATTAACTGTTGGACAACTAAATTCTTGTCACACAGTGGGATATTGCAGCTGCTGAAGAGTGTGGTTTTTGAGATACAAACGTACTGGGCACAAGTCTTTTTACACCCTAAGAAGATCATTAAGTTGATAGTTACAGTATGTAGAACTTTCCTGTGGATTGAAAGTAATAAACCTTCTAGGAGAGCATTGGTAGCTTGGGACACTAAATGTAAGTCAAGATCAGCAGGTGGACTTAACATTTTGGATCTTCATTACTGGAATAAGGCTGCTCTATGTAAGTTACTATGGGTATAACTGAAAGGAAGGATACTTTGTGGATTCAATGGGTTCACAACTTCTACATCAAAAACAGAAATGTTGGAAATATAAGTACTCCAAAGCAGGCATGCTGGATAGTAAAGAAGATATTTGATGCAAGGGATTGGTTCATGAAGAATAATCCTAATGATACTCTGACTAACTATTGTAAGACAGGTAAGTTTTGTATTAAGAAATTATACACTGTCTCAAGACCTCAATATTAGAAGTGCAATTGGAAGAGACTAACTATTGCCTCAAAAACAATACCTAGACACCATTTTATTCTTTGGTTGGCACTACATAGGATGGCTACTGTCGAGAGATTACAAAAATGGGGAACAATAGTAAGCAAAGATTGTGTACTGTGCAGAAGTAATGATGAGGAAACACTTGAACATTTACTATTTGATTGTGCATACTCCAGAAGAATATGGGCTACAATGTTGAGTTGGGCAGAGGTAAAGCATCAGATAGGAAGTTGGGATGAGGAGATCGAATGGATAGCAAAAGTAGATGTAAACATAATCAAGGGTGAAATACTAGTGTTCCTATTTACAGCAGTGGTGTACCAGGTATGGACTAAAAGGAACAATAGAAGATTTCAAGGAAAAGAGACAACATGTAATAAGAGAATCAAGGAGATTGTTCTAATGTTGCACATAAGAGGGCAGACAGTAGATAAATGGGAAAAAGAATTAGCACAACTCAACAGTTATACTAGCTAGATAGATTGTAATTCGTAGCTAGGTATTGATAGCAGAAATGTTATTTTGATAATTTTTTTATTGCTTATAGATATGATGTATAGGAGCTAGCTCAAGAGTCCAAAAGAGCTAGGGGAATGTAAATATTTTACTTAGTTAAATAAAGTTTGATTTTAACCAAAAAAAAAAGAATCTAAATTCTTTTTCTGTATTTATTTTTTTAGTTTTGATATTATATTATTCAATACCTAATATTTTTAAATTATCATGTGGATTTTTATTAGCTTGTTTGAATTTAATATCTGTTTCTACCAAACTTATTCTAATATAATATAAATAAAAAATTTAAAAACTTTCTCAAATTCAAATAAGTTTTACTATTCTATTTTCTAAATTTGACTGCATTTTCAAAAAATTATGTTATGCTTTCAAACTTAAACTAACTGCACTTAAAATTTATGTGCTCACAACTGCCCCTCTTTGCTCGGAAACACGAAGAGTTTTCGTGCAAAGATAAAGTGAGAAATTACGAGCAATTTTTACCCGTTTGACACTCCACTCAACTAGGGAGTGAAGACCCTATGTTGGAAAAGCGACTAGGGAGTGGAGACCCTATGTCTAGAAACATCAACTAGGGAGTGGAGACCCTATGTCTAAAATAAAATCAACTAGGTAGTGGAGACCCTATGTTGGAAAAGCGACTAGGGAGTGAAGACCCAATGTTTGAAAAGCAGACTAAGGAGTGGAGACCCTATGTCTAAAATAAACATCAACTAGGGAGTGGAGCCCCTATGTTGGAAAATTGACTAGCGAGTGGAAACTCTATGTCTAAAATAAAATCAACTAGGGAGTGGAGACCCTATGTTGGAAAAGCGACTAGGGAGTGGAGACCCTATGTCTAAAATAAACATCAACTAGAGAATGGAGACTTTATGTTGGAAAAGCGATTAGGGAGTGGAGACCTTATGTCTAAAAACATTGATCGGGTCCAAGCCTACACTACTATTGATTAGATTTTTGTTGTTGGTTTTAAAGTGTTTAAAGAGACTAAGGTAATGACTTCTACCAAGGTGGATATCAAACGGGTAGCAAGAATCTAGGGCAAGCTTGATTTAGTTGGGATCATAATATAGCTATCACGCCCGGGTACTCACTCTATAACTCTTGGTAGTTTGAGTGATTTTGCCCAATTTGGAATTCTCAAGTCCAATTGGGTATTCATGCAGTTCAAGTGATATTAGCTCAAGTCGGGTATTACTATCTCTAGGTTTAACCCTTTAATTGGGGCTATCAATTTCTTGAGTTCACCCCAATTCCTTGTTAGCCTAGTTTTCCTAGCCTTAGTCCCTCTTTCTCAAGAAGAGACTAAGTCATGAAGGCATGAATCAATGTTTACAACCATTAATTCTATAGTTCTAGCAAGAACTAAGCTAAATATCACTAACCCATACACATTCAAGCCCTAAAATCAAATACCCATTAAATACCCACACTAGGGTTGGATCACAACCTTAATATGTGTCTAGATACTCATGGAAATAATATAAATTGAGGATGAAAAGAAGATAAAATCCATAATATATAATTAAGGAACGAAAAATCTAATGTTAAAAGATGAATCTAGTACAAAATTTCCCAAAACAGAAGTTTAAGCCGTCTCAAGTGCTCATACAATAAATAACATAACCTAAAAATGACAAAAAATTCTATTCATACTAAGCTAAAAAATTCTGACGAAAATACCCCTGCGGAGGTTGTGCGACCGCATAATTCTGAGCGCAGCCACACTCTTGCTTTCGCGGCTGCGTAATTCTGATCGCGGTCCGCGTTCTTCAATTCTGGATCTAGGTTGAGCCGAGTTTCGCGGACCGCATAATTTCCATCGAGGCCGCATAAGGGACTTCTGCTGCCGCACAATTCTGACGCGGACCGCATTTCTCTCTTTTGCTCAGGTTGCAAGCTCTCTGAACCTCAATCATCACGGTCCGCGCAATTCCAATCGCAACCGCACATTTCTGGTGCGGACCGCGCCCATCAGTTAGCCCAAAATTCACCTTCTCTGAATCCCTGTATCACGGACCGCGTAGTTCTGATCGCGGCTATGTCGTGGCTTTCGCAACCGCACAATATTTGTGCGGTCCGCGTTTCAGATCTCTTGGCCCAGACTTGTTTTTTTTCAAGTTTCGACTCCTTTATGAGTTGATTAGGACTCCTTCGGCTCATTTTGAACAATTCCTGCAAGCAAGCATATTACATTAGTTTCCGGGAATACCTTCACACATTTGTAGCCTAAAACATAAGTAAAAGAGAGCAATTAATTGGTTAAAATCCCTAATAATCAAACATCAACTAGGGAGTGGAGACCCTATGTTGGAAAAGAGACTAGCGAGTGGTAACCCTATCTCTAAGAACATCAACTAGGGAGTGGAGACTCTATGTTGGAAAAGTGACTAGGGAGTGGAGACTCTATGTTGGAAAAGTGACTAGGGAGTGGAGACCCTATGTTGGAAAGACGATTAGGGAGTGGAGACCCTATGTTGGAAAGACGATTAGGGAGTGGAGACCCTATGTCTAAAAATATCAACTAGGGAGTGGAGACCCTATGTTGGAAAAGCGATTAGGAAGTGGAGACCCTATGTCTAAAAACGTCAACTAGGGAGTGGAGACCCTATGTTGGAAAAGAGTCTAGGGAGTGGAGACCCTATGTCTAAAAACATTAATTAGGGAGTAGAGACCCTATGTTGGAAAAGCGACTAGGGAGTGGAGACCCTATGTCAGAAAGGCGGATAGGGAGTGGAGACCCTATGTCTAAAAACATCAACTAGGGAGTAAAGACCCTATGTTGGAAAAGCGACTAGGGAGTGGAGACCCTATGTCTAAAATAAAATCAACTAGGGAGTGGAGACCCTATGTTGAAAAAGCAACTAGGAAGTGGAGACTGTATGTTGGAAAAGCTGACTAGGGAGTGGAGACCCTATGTCTAAAATAAAATCAACTAGGGAGTGGAGACCCTATGTTGAAAAAGCAACTAGGAAGTGGAGACTGTATGTTGGAAAAGCTGACTAGGGAGTGGAGACCCTATGTCTCAAATAAGCATCAACTAGGGAATGGAGACCCTATGTTTGAAAAGCGACTAGGAAGTGGAGACCCTATGTCTAAAATAAAATCAACTAGGGAGTGGAGACCTTATGTTAGAAAAATGACTAGGGAGTGGAGACCCTATGTTGGAAAAGCGATTACGGATTTGAGACCCTATGTCTAAAAACATCAACTAGGGAGTGGAGACCCTATGTTGGAAAACAAACTAGGAAGTGGAGACCCTATGCCTGAAAACATCAACTAGGGAGTGGAGAGACTATATTCGAAAAGCGACTAGGGAGTGGACCCTATGCTAAGCATCAACTAGGGAGTGGAGACCCTATGTTGGAAAGGCGACTAGGGAGTGGAGACCCTATGTCTAAAAACATCAACTAGGGAGTGACCTTATGTCTAAAATAAAATCAATTGGGGAGTGGAGACCCTATGTTGGAAAAACCACTAGGGAGTGGAGACCCTATGTCTGAAACAAACATCAAATAGGGAGTGGAGACCCTATATTGGAAAAGAGACTAGGGAGTGGAGACCCTATGTCTAAAAACATCAATTAGGGAGTGGCGACCGTATGTTGGAAAAACGACTAGGGAGTGGAGACCCTATGTCTAAAAAACATCAACTAGAGAGTGGGCACCCTTTGTTGGAAAAACGACTAGGGAGTGAAGACCCTATGTCTAAAAACATCAACTAGGGAGTGGATATCTTATGTTGGAAAAGCATAGTAGGGAGTGGAGACCCTATGTCTAAAAACATCAACCAGGGAGTGGAAACCCTATGTTGGAAAACACAACTAGGAATTGGAGACCCTATACTACCATGATTTGGAACTTTCTTTCTTTTTCCTTCTTTTAATTTTCACCGTTTTATTAAGAGAATGAGTAAAATGCGGGAAATAGGTTGGAGAAGACTTCCCTTTTTGGAGTTTTTGCGGCAGAGGTTTCTTAGTCTCCGCGTGTTTTTTTTCACCAACTTCTTGCAAGGTTGTCTTGGATTATACATGTTTCCCGTGGTTCAAACAAAGAACAATTTGTAAGTTTGAAACGATTGTTGGTTTTGTGGCCTTGAGTTTTTCAATTATTTGATCTCAGCCCGACTCCTTTGATGATACTTTCAACTGCAACTGGTTGTTTCCTGAAGACCGATTTCATTTCTAGCCCCGAAGAACCCTTGGCTCTTTCAAAACTTTACCATGACGGTTAGTCACGTGGGACTTAACATTTTCAACTTTATTTTGCCTTTGTGGGCATTTGACTTTGATTTTTCTTCTTTCAATAGTTTTTGATTTCAAAGTATCGCCCAACATGGCCAATCGGAGTCGACTTGATGCCCCTGCCGAGGCTGGGTGCCTTTTTTTGGGCATATTTAGCTCGTATCAAGCGATAATCCTATAAATCAGTCTTGCCATCGCTTCTTTGTCTTAGTTTTGGAACAGAGTTAGACCGAAAGGGATTCAAAGAAAAACAAACAATGGAATGGACAAATGAATTTGGACGAGAGATATCCTTTTCGGGGAAAGAAAAGAAATGAAAGACTTATCTAGAGTGCATGCGGACTTCAATGAACATGACGTGCCTTTTGGACTGGATGCATGATCTGTGTAAACCGTCCAATTCTCGAAAATTCATCACATCTTATGCCTCAAAATCGAGAAACCTTGCCAGGACTCCATCGATGCCCATGGCTGTGAGGACCCTCTTTTCTATAGGTGGCGACCTTTGCGGGTTTTCACCAGCTGACCTCTCTCATTTCTCTTATCACCATCGCCTTATACTGCTCTTTGCGAGTTTTCATTAACAAGACTCTCTCATTTTCAATTTCTCTGTATACTGTCGCCTTACGGTGCTCGTGAGGGTTTTCACCAATAAGACTCTCTCATTTTTTTCTCTCATTTGGTTGCATCAGACCCAAGTAATTGTATCCTCCAATTTTGAGACATCTTGCCAACTGATCGGAAGGGCTTGAACATGATTTGGGGCAAAAGGAATTTGGATGAATTACAACTTTGGAACCTTTCAGGCGAAACCGTCGCCAAAACATTATAGCATCCCCCAGTTTCACTTTTGGGGGAATTTAGATTTTTATTTTGGTGTTACTGAACCACAGAGAGAGGTTGCCTACGTATCCATTCAGAATCAAGTCAAACGCAGTTCAAGAAACTTTTGTTTTTGATTTTCTTTTGTTTTTCTTCATCTTTTCATTTTTCATCATTCATTTTTTTTCATTTTTTAAGTGAAAAATTCCATGTTCCAAAGAGGGTAATCAAAGAAAGAGGGAACCGACTCAAAAGGGGTTGCAAGGATTGGTAGTGTTTGGGTAGCGAGAATGAAAGCCTTCGTCATCCCAATCAGAGCATGTTAAAGTTGTGACAAAGAGGTCAAACATAATACCTCTTGACCGCATCTGCATTGACAGCTGTCTCAGGGTCATTTCCTTCAATGTCTCCCAAATATAACGCTCCCTTTGGCAACACTCTTCTTATAATGTACGGACCTTTCTAGTTTGGAGCAAATTTTACTTTTGCTTCTTCATGATGCGGGAGAATACGTCTCAGGACGAGTTGTCCCACTTCGAATTTCTTGGGCCGCACTTTCTTGTTGTAGGCACGGGCCATTCTTTCTTGGTACAATTGCCCGTGGCAAACTGCGACCATCCGCTTTTCATCAATCATAGTTAATTGTTCCAAATGGGTTTTGACCCATTCCTCATCCTCGATCTCGGATTCAGCAATAATCCGAAGAGAGGGTATCTCAACTTCTGCAGGTGTTACGACTACAGTGCCATAAACCAATAAGTAAGGCATGACCCAACTGATGTGCGCACGGTTGTGCGATATCCCAATAATGCAAAAGGCAGCTTTTCATGCCATTGTCTAGAACTTTGAATCATTTTAATGAGGATCTTCTTGATATTCTTATTTGCAGCTTCAACAACGCTATTAGTGTCACGACCCAAAATCCATAAGGTCGTGATGGCGTCGGACACCACTGTCAGGCAAGCCAATCATTGATTAATTTAAAATAAATTCATGTTTCAACATTTTCAAAATCGTTACCTTTCACTTTAATACATGATAACTAGATGAAATCCATTTAAGTAAAAAAAAAAAACAGTCTATTTTCCACTTTAATAAAATACATCCCAGAACCCGGAGCCACAAGTACATGAGCAATTTCTAAGACTTTTTACAAAATACTACAAAGCTTGTCCGAATACAAATTGGACAAGGACTTTAGAATAAAATAAATACAATACATAGAGGAAGACTCTGCTGGCTGCGGATCGCCCCCGGATGATGCAGCTCGCCTAAGTCTCCAAACTAGCCTCATCTCTATGAAAGTATCTGTGCAACAAAATGCACAACAAGTGTAGCATGAGTACGAAAATAACGTGTACTCAGTAAGTATCCCACCTAACCTCAGAGAGGTAGTGACGAGAGGTCGACTTGACACTCACTAGGGTCCAACAATGTAATTTAACAATATATGACAACAACAAAAGGCACACGAGGGTAATAAAATCAGTAACCTTTAAAAGTAACTGCAATTCAATAAACACTGGAAGTAAATACATAATTTCTACTTCATTCCCCCCCCAAATATCTGTCAAGTCATTATCCATGAAATCATTTAAAAATTTACGTCCTTAAGAGAAATTAACAATTCAAGTCACAAGTGGTATATCATATGTATATATATGCGTAGGAAATGCCGAGGGTCGTTCGGCGCGAACCAACAATAAAAGTAAAGTGTGCACTGCCGAGGGTCGAACTGCCCAAACCATAAGTGCATCTTTGCCATAAAATAATCATATCTATGCACTGCCGAGGGTCGAACGACCCGAACCATAAGTGCATCTTTCAATCCGCCACGGCGTACGGCTCGCTCCCATGAGAGTGGGCGAAATAACACTCCGCTCGCGGAATGTAAATTGCGAAGCGGTCACATGCACATACAACATTTTCTTAAATTACTTTCAATAAACAATTCCTTTAAATTACTAAATTTCTGTGATCTCAGGGAAAACAAAAATTTCATATAGCATCAATTCATAAAGCATATAACTTATTTCTAGAAAGAACGCAAGGCATGATGTGGGTCCTAGACTACCCGGACATGGCATAATAGTAGCTACGCACGGGCTCCCGTCACCTCGTGCGTACGTAGCCCCTACAAACAATATCATATATTCATTTAGTTCACCTATGGGGACAATTCCCCCTCACAAAGTTAGAAATGAGACTTACCTCGCTCCGAAATTCCATAACCGGCTTTCAAGCCCTTCCGACGACTCCACTTGATGCACAACGCCCCAAAACTATCCAAATAACGGCAAATTAATGAAAATATTCTCTAATATTGGTCAACAATCCAAATTATATAAACTCCCATCTCCGCTCAAGGAATTGACCAAAATGCCCTCGGGCCCACGTGCCCGGAATCCAAAATTTCTCGAAGATAAACTCTACCTGTAGCTTTACTAGTTCAAATATACAATTTGCTCAAATATTCATGCTCAATTCGGGCTAAAATCAAAGTTACCAAATTTCTAGGTTTTCTTCAATTATCCCAATTTTCCCACAATTTTCATGTTCAAATCCATGTAATAACCTTGTAATTAACTTGAAATGTGAAGAATAAACTTTCCCGGTGATCCTTGACGAAAATCCCCTCTTGAAGCTCCTCAAAATCGCCCACACCAAATGAAATTTGGGGAAGAAATGAAATTTTCCCGTTTAAAACATAACACTGCCCAGAAAAACCTCCTATGCGATCGCATAGGCCAACTATGCTGCCCCAGTTTCCCCTGTGCGTTCGCGTGCCTGCTCCTGCGTTCGCACATGCCAAGCCTCACAGCCTCCAAACGTAGCCTTGTGTGATCGCCCTACAAACCCTGCGGTCGCACATGCCAATTCCCTGCAGCCTCAACATTTCCTTCTGTGCGATTGCATACCCCCAGGTGCGATCGCACAAGCCAAAATTCCAGCCCTCTAATTTCTTCTCCGCAATCGCACAATTGGGACATCGATCGCATAGCACACCAGTGACAACAGAAAATAGCAATAGCAAAACAGAGAAAAATGGTCCGAACTCATCCCGAAACACACCCGAGGCCCCCCGGGACCCCGTCCAAATCACACGACTCAGTCCCATAACATCCCACGAACTTGCTCGAGGCTTCAAATCACATCAAACAACGCCGAAATCACGAATAGCACTAAAATTCAAACTTTATGAACTTGAAATTTCAAACTTCCACTTCCAATGCCGAAACCTGTCAAATCACCTCCGATTGACCCCAAATTTTGCACACAAGTCATATTCGATATTACGGACCTTTTCCAACTTCCGGAATCGCATTCCGACCTCGATATCAAAATTTCCACTTCCGGTCGGATTTCTCAAAAACTTCAAATTTCTATCTTTAGCCAAATGACTTCAAAATAACCTACGGACATCCGAATTCACTTTCGATCGCGCCCAACTCTCGAATCACCATACAAAGCTATTCCCAGACTCGGAATCCCAAACGGACAACACTATCACTGAAATGCACTTCAAGCCAAACTTAGGAAATTCCTTCAAAAATGCTGACTTCCACAATATACGCTGAAACGCTCCCGGGTTATCCAAAACCCGATCCGGACATACGCCCAAGTCCGAAATCATCATACGAACCTGCTGGAACCTTTAGATCCTGATTCCGAGGTCATTTACTCCAAATCCCAGTCTTAGTCGATTCTTCCAACTTAAGGCTTCCGAAATGAGAATTTTCCTTTTAATTTAACTCCGAACTTCCCACATTTCAATTCCGACCATACGCACAAGTCATAATACCTGAAATGAAGCTGTTCATGACTTCCAACCGCTGAACGACGCACTAGAGCTCAAAACGACCGGTCGGGTCGTTACATTCTCCCCCACTTAAACAGACGTTTGTCCTCGAATGTGCCAAGAACTTCTCTTGAGTTATCTGAAATCACTGTGTAACACTTCGTGTAACTGCCCGTGCTACCATAGCCCCGTTGAGCACATTAGCTTGATCAAATCTGAAGATATCCTCCTTTATCCATACAATAAGCTCCAAACTCAGTTCCAACACCGAAAATTCTTTGCCAGGCCTGTTTCTAATATATGAACACCGTATCAACTACCACATGAGGCACCAGAATACAACTGCGTACCTTTGCTGAATCAGCACCATACACTACATCATCTATCATCTAACCACAATGACGCTCCATGAACCTTAATAGCCACAATTCTACGGATCTGATGCTCTCAATGCACCTTATAAGATATATACATACATCCCGCTATAATGCTAACAATACCACCACAACAGAGAAGATGTGTAGAAATTCTAACCAACTGCAGAGTTTAACCAAACATTGGAATCTCTTTTTTTTAAACCAAATACTGGCAATTGTCCTGCAATATACTTCGCATAATCTTATCACACCGATCCCAGATTTATAAATCTCGTCTCACCCAGTATGAACTGCTCAGACAACCAATCACCCCAGACATGACCAATAGTCTCACATGATGACACAATGCTCCAATAGGCCACAATTCGAATATGATACATAAGGAAATGACTCAGGAAGGAACTACTCAACTCACGCAACAATATGAACTTTCCTCAGAAAAATAGGAAGTAAAACACAAGAAAAATAATTATAGGAGCCTTGATCAACATCAACACTGTTGCGGCGTGCAACCCGATCCAAATAATATACTCGTGGCGGCGTGCCACCCGATCCCATCATAAGATTTACATAAGGAAATATACACGGAGCTGAATTGCTAACTATTACAAATTACTGAATATCGGTCACAAGCACGTTAAGTGCATAATACCATTATGGGGAGACTGATAGAGACATATGCTACAAAACTCAAGAACAACTGAGGTGTGATATATAATCTGAATCTCGAGGCTATCCTGCTCACATAACGCCATCACTCCGCGGAATCTCATCACATAAGATATTATCAAGCCGTTTAACAACTCACACGACACGATCATAATATACTTGAATTTAACGAAGACAGAACAACATCTAATATTCCAACACCTTTCCTTAAGGAGTGTTATACAGAAATGAACATACCTGATTCACATGGAGCCTACAACCACATTGAATCCTTTCACAACCCTCAAGTTGATTCCGCTCACACTACACTAGGCTGATAACCTTACCCGGGTCCATAATAACCCACTTCTTCTCATAATACGCAAGAATAACCATCATATCCGGGACAACCACCCCGCAATCCACAATCAACTGAACCGAACGCCTTCCAAGCATAAATTCTCAATTAAGCAGTATTACACTCCTTTATGCTTGGTCTAATTCTTCAACCAATCAGGTGACTACATGTCACACTTATATAATCTTCCCGCAGTCATGCTCCCACGACTTTCCACACAAAGTAACAAGTATGTACATCCATACCACCGACCACCCTAAGGTTGTAAAAAAATTCAAGGACCCGTAACCAGGATACAAAGCCTCTTTCACCAAACACCGATCTCAGTTGACACTGAAGATAACATCAGCTTATTCTAAACCTTCACATCCTTTGTTCTTGCTCCTCCGAGCTCATGACATCCTTTTTAACACCGAACCGCAATCTGATTCTTACTTCCAGCTCCACACTAACTACCGCACCCAACATGCGATATGGAGTAGCATAGGAATTCCATCATACTTCCTGAACCGCTAATAGGGTGAACACTTCATCACATAGAAACCTTTACTTAACTCAATTCATGAGAACCATAACAACACACGAGCGATTTCTCACAATCACAATACATGCAAATCCTTAAGTAGTGGTCTGAACCACCATAAACCTTCTGGGATCCGCCTATACCTAACATGCCATATCACTTGAATGCTTCTAATGAAATCTATTACGACGGCCGACATGCCCCACACACATCTGCACAAACCATACACATACTCAATCACACCGAAGGAACTGATCACTGCCGTACATGTGCCATTTCAACCATGGCTAACCAATTTATCTTCTTTTAATCATCTTAATTGCCTCAGAGATAGTAGTAACTTCCTTCAACTCACAGCAAACTCAACCCTCACTCATCCCGAGTGACCTTGATTCACAAGACCATGCTGCCTAAATCCCGTAACCCGTCTCATACCCTCCTGGTAAACTTTCTACAACCGGGAGTTTATTTCTCTCACTCCTCCAATACTATCCTGCATGATGAAAATAACATAGAACACTCCAACCATTTTTCTTTTCTCATAAATAACGCTGCAAAAGCTCGATTCTTAATCATACTACTGCTCGAAACCCTTAAACACCGCATTCTCTAACTTTCGAATTTACTAGAACCGCTGCTAAGAGTCACCCACTTTGACTGGCCCCGAATACAATCAACTCCAAGGCTCTTCTAGCACATGAACATGCTCTCAACGAAGCACGTGACTGAGTCACTACCTTTACAACTTGCCTATGCCTTAAGCATAAATTTTGAATCTTTCAAAGCCTAACCCTGATCCAATAAGGCCAACTTTTGCACATATTCATCAAATCCCACGCAAAATCACCATTTTACTCCTTTCCCCTTAGCTGTACTAACTTGCCAATACGCCGACAATCCGCAACCCCATGAGAACACCATCCTACAACCCAACTGCAGGTGGTGGGACTCCCCCACTTAGCCCGAAGCTACTCTTGCACCACTCTAGACCCTGCTGAGATCCCTTCTCCTTTGTTGAGATGACCTTGCTCAACCAATCCATCCGATTCTTCCGAATTCTCCTGTTAGCATTCCCCAAATACTCAAATTCTCTAGCACCATTCACACATTCTTCCTCCTACCGAATAGCCACTAGGCTTCCTCGCAAAACTTGCCAACCACACAACCGCTAACCTACTCACAGGAGATAACTCACCTGTGGAAATCACCAATTGACACCTTCCAACGACGCTGAAATGCACACTCTCTGCAACATCAATACCCCATCCCAAGCCTGCTCTCATTCACCAACTTTGCCCGTCCGTCCGCTCCTTATGGACATCTACTAAATGCGCTACAACATCTTCAAATTCACCGCCATATTGCACCCTTCTTTGTCCCTAACAACTCCTCTCTGTTGTATCCAACGTTCCGCCGAATAACCAACATTTCAGTTTAAGCTCGTGGACCTAATCCATGTCCACTAAAATTCTCAAATCACTCTAACTCCTCCTCAAGGTAGGCAGCCGTCTTACCACTACACTACCACTCTCCCACTTAGCTGAACTCATTCCTTTAAGCAACTACCCGACTTCCGTCTTTGATGCCTGGCATCTATAGATTTAGCCGCCACCTGACATTTCTCACATGTCTCCCTTCATCGCATGCTTCTCAATTGCGGCCTCAATTCAATATCATTCTCCGTAGCTCTTGAACCAGCAGATCACCACGACTTCAAACTCTCTGAAGATCATCTTTCTCGAGCTGCCTTCATTAAAGTAACCATTCAATTCTGAACCACTACACACCATGATCTCTGACAACCGCTTCTTCAACACTGCTTCACAACACTCTAACCCAATGCAACCGAATAGCTATAACACCGGCGAACTTAACGCATTCTATTCGATCAAACAACGATGATATCACATGACAGATGAATGCTCCACCTTGCTCGATAACACCAAGTCTCATTACTTTATCAATCCGAACTAGACCACTCATAGTCCAAATGCCTTTCCTCCACCGGAACTAAAATACTGAAATCTCAAAATCACGCCCGGAGAAGATCTCCCTTCAAACCATTCATCACCCCAACATATGGGCAAGCATTCTACCATTATATCGACATCGTGCGATAACCAATCGTAAGCATCATCACAACCTGATCATAACCTCAAAGTTCTCAGAATCACAGCTCCTGGCTGAAAACAACATATTACTCTTCCGTAGAGCAACGACAATAGCCTCAATCAACTTCGCAGGGAGAAACATCCCGCACCACATCCATAGTTTCATTAAAATTCCTCAAATCCTCGATTCATAGCAAGCGCTTCGCGACGTATAATATTGAGTAGGAAGGAACATAGGCATAAGCCTTAAAGGAATCAAATCGTACGATGAGGAATCGAGAAGGGAAGTACTCCTAACAGCCTTGTAGCCTCTCGAAGATAAGTACATACATCTTTGTACCGATCCGTAAAACTCTACTAGACTTGCTCATGACTCGTGAGATCTAAGGGAACCTAGCGCTCTGATACCATGTTGTCACGACCCAAAATCCATAAGGTCGTGATGGCGCCAGACACCATTGTCAAGCAAGCCAATCATTGATTAATTTAAAATAAATTCTTGTTTCAACATTTTCAAAATCGTTACCT
>ML261929.1:0-16340 GCA_005239495.1 Nicotiana undulata
TATTACTATCGAGTCAGCACACGAGTCGCAGGCATGATGCGCGATCGTGGGGAGCTTATTACTTTCGAGTCAACACATGAGTCGCAGGTATGATTCGCGATCGTGGGGAGCTTATGACCTCAGTCTTTATGACCTACCTTATGACTCCGGCCGGTTGTCTTGTCCGTGTCGGTATATGTACACCTGAGTATGGTTCACATATGACAATATTGGAAAGGTATTGTTGAATAAGAGGAATTGGTACTTGGTGCTCTTACTTGTGTTACATTATGTGTTCATTTACTTGCTGCTTATTGTTTCGCATGCCTATTGCTTTAGCCTTATCTCATTCTTTATTATGTTGCTGGACCTTAGTGAGTATCTAGTCGACCTCTCGTCACTACTTCTTCGAGTTTAGACGGGATACTCACTGGGTACATATTTATATATATGTACTCATGCTGCACTTTCTTTCCTTTTCTGTATTTGACTGTACAGGTCCGGAGGCTGGTCCATCTGATTTTCAGGCCGGAGCTAGATATTGATAGCGTGGTCATACTTCACGGTGAGTTGTGTTCCTGGAAACTTCCTAGCAGCACCCTGGAGTTTATTTTGTTATACTCTCTGTCTATTTTATTCAGACTGAGACCCTGTATATATTGCAGTCATTGTATATTCAGTAGTTGCCCGTGACACTCGTGACAGTAGTTCATGGCACACACGCGGTATATATTTTGGGTTTTTGGTTGTATATATATGTATATGTTTTATTTCGGTCTTGTATTTATTATGATTTTACCTTCACTCAAGGCTAGTATCATGTTAGTTGTTTTAAACTGGTAATTATTGACTTGTTCGGTCGAATGGGAAGGGTATCACTTAGTGAAGTTTATATCGGCTTGCCTGACCCCGCTGTTGGGCACCATCGCGACTTGAATTAGGATTTGGGTCGTGACAACGTGGCATCAGAGCTTTAGGTTCACGTAGTCTCACGAGTCACGGCCAGACCCAGTAGAGTCTTGCAGATCGGTAAGGAGACATTTGTACTTATCTTCAGGAGGCTATAGGGTGTTAAGAAACTCCTTTTGTTCATATCATATCGTGCAATCAATGATGTACTCAAACTTGATCTTCTATTCTCTCACAGATGGTGAGGACGCGTGCTTCTCATGTACCTGATCTGGGAGAGGCCTCTACCCCCGCCACTCGAGGCCATGGTGGAGGCAGGGGTAGGGCACCTACCCGAGTTAGAGGACGAGGACGTCCCAGAGCCGTACCACTTGCACCACCTGAGGATCCTATTATCGAGGAGCAGGATGAGCTGCCTCCAGTTGCTCCTGCTCCAGCAGACTTTATGACGGCGCCAGGCTTCCAGGAGTTTATGGGCCGCATGTTGAGGTTTATGGACACTATGTCCCAGGCAGGGGTACTTCCATCAGATCCTGCTACTTCTCAGGCAGGAAGGGGAGTTCAAACCCCTACCGCTCAGGCCACAGGACCGACAGCATCACATCCTATTCCGGGTACACCGCCCGTGATTGGAGTTCAGCCTATAGTAGCACAGCCAGAGCCCAGGCCCATTGCAGAGGGCGACCAATAGAAGTTACTAGACAGATGGACTAGAATTCATCCTCCAAGCTTCGGGTCGATCAGGGTGAGGATGCCCAGGATTTCATCGACAGGTGCAGGGACAGACTGCACAATATGAGGATATTGGAGTCACACGGGTAGATTTCACCACTTTCCAGTTAGAGGGCAGAGCTCGCAGATGGTGGCAGTCTTATGTGCTCAGTAGGCCAGCAGGCTCTCCACCGGTTACTTGGGAGCAGTTTACACAGCTATTTATGGATAAATACCTTCCACCGTCTGAGAGGGAGGAGCTTCGGGGTCTGTTTGAGAGGTTAGAGCAGGGACATATGTCCGTGACTGACTATGAGGCGAGGTTTTCAGAGTTATCCCGACATGCCCTTATGATATTGCCCTCTTATGCTGAGAGGGTGCGACGATTTGTGGCAGGCTTACATCCAGGTATCAGGACCCCCATGGATATAGAGGTAGAGATGGGTACCCCATTCCAGCTGGTAGTCGAGATAGCTCGACGGATCGAGGGTTACCGTACGAGGAGCAGGGAGCATGGTCAGTCAAGTCAGCAGGGTCAGCAGGATAAGAGGGCCAGATTCATAGGCGAGTTCAGGGGTGCTCCAGCTAGGGGCAGAGGGCAGTTCAGTAGGCCTTCATATTCAGCACCTCCATTTCCTCCCAGGGGTGTCTCAGTGAGGCCTCAGTTCAGTGCCATGTCAGAGCGCTCCTACTATCCTCTAGCCATTCACAGTCCATCCAGGGGTTACTCCATCCGTCAGAGATCCTCCGGTTCCTATTTCAGTGATGTGACAGATGATTCTCATTGCACTTTAGCAATTCAGGACTTACTCTTCAGGCCATAAGGATATGTCACATATGAGATGTTACGAGTGTGGGAACTTAGGCCACATGAAAAGGGATTGCCCCCGCTTTAGGGGCAAGGCCGTTCAACAGAGTCACCAGCCTATGGGTCCCGCACCAGCAGTCCGACCACCTAGGGGTGGAGGTCAGATTGGCAGGGGCCGTCCTAGAGGGGGAGGCCAGTCAGGAGGGGGTCATTCAGCTCCAGCTCTTCCTGGGGGAGCTCAGTCATCAGGTGCTACAGCCAGGTTCTATGATATTCCGGCTTGGGAGGACGTAGTGGCCTCAGACGCTGTGATTACAGGTATTATTTTAGTCTGTGGTAGAGAGGCTTCAGTGCTATTTGATCTAGGGTCTACATATTCATATATCTCAGCATTATTTGCCCATTCTCTGGATGTTGCTTGTGAGCCCTTGGGTTCTTCTTTGTATGTGTCCACTCATGTGGGCGATTCTGTAGTGGTAGATTGGGTCTACCAAGCTTGTGTGATTGTTTTTTGTGGGCTTGAGACCAGGGACGACCTGTTATTGCTTGATATGGTTGATTTCGAGGTTATTTTGGGCATGGATTGGCTATCTCCTTATCATGCTGTGTTGGATTTCCATGCCAAGACAGTTACGTTAGCCATGCCTGAGTCGCTGAGATTGGAGTGGAGGGGTTCTTTAGTTAGTGCATTCAGCAGGGTCATTTCTTTTGTGAAGGCTCGACACATGGTCGAGAAAGGGTGTTTGTCTTACCTTGCTTATGTGCGGGACACAACCGTCGAGTCTCCTACCATTGATTCAGTACCGGTTGTTCGGGAGTTTCTAGATATGTTTCCTGCAGATCTTCCAGGCATGCCTCTAGATCGAGATATTGACTTCTGTATTGATTTGGCTCTAGATACTTAGCCTATTTCCATTCCTCCGTATCGTATGGCTCCTAAGGAGCTAAAAGAGTTGAAGGAGCAGCTTGAGGAGTTATTGGCCAAGGGATTCATCAGGCCAAGTGTGTCGCCGTGGGGTGCTCCAGTCTTATTTGTGAAGAAGAAGGATGTGTCCATGCGGATGTGCATTGATTACCGCCAGTTGAATAAAGTGACCATCAAGAATAAGTACCCTTTGCCGCGCATTGGTGATTTGTTTGATCAGCTACAGGGTGCTCGTGTGTTCTCTAAGATTGATCTGAGGTCAGGCTATCACCAACTGAAGATTCGGGCTTCTGATGTTCCGAAGATTGCCTTTTGCACCAGATATGGCCATAATGAGTTTCTAGTGATGTCCTTTGGCTTGACTAATGCCCCAACAACATTTATGGACTTGATGAATAGGGTATTCAGGTCGTATATCGACTCCTTCGTTATTGTTTTCATTGATGATATATTGATCTACTCACGAAGCTTGGTTGAGCACGAGCAACATTTGACAGTTGTGCTTCAGACCTTGCGAGACCAGAAGCTATATGCTAAGTTCTCCAAGTGCGAGTTTTGGCTGGAGTCCGTGGCATTTCTGGGGCATGTTGTTTCAGGAGAGGGTATCAAGGTTGATCCTCGAAAGATAGAGGCAATTCAGAGTTGGCCGCGTCCTACCTCAACTTCAGAGATAAGAAGATTTCTGGGTTTAGCAGGCTATTACCGTCAGTTCGTGGAGGGGTTTTCTTCTATTGCAGCCCCATTGACCAAATTGACTCAGAAGAATGCCCCGTTTCGATGGTCAGACGATTGTGAGGCGAGCTTTGAGAAGCTCAAGGCAGCATTGACTTCAGCGCCAGTTCTATCATTACCTTCTGAGTCAGGGATGTATATTGTATATTGCGACACTTCATGCGTCGGATTGGGGTGTGTGTTGATACAGGATGGCGGGGTTATTGCTTATGCTTCACGACAATTGAAGGTTCATGAGAAGAATTATCATGTACACGACTTGGAGTTGGCAGCGATTGTTCATGCGTTAAAGGTATGGCGACACTACTTATATGGCGTGTCTTGTGAGGTCTACACTGACCATCGTTGCAGCATTTATTTAAGCAGAAGGACCTTAATTTAAGGCATCGAAGATGACTTGAGTTGTTAAAAGACTATGATCTTACTATTTTGTACCACCCGGGTAAGGCGAATGTAGTGGCAGATGCTTTGAGCAGGAGAGCAACGAGTATGGGCAATTTAGCTTACATTGCACCGGAGGAAAGACCTCTAGCCTTGGACATTCAGTCCTTGGCCAATCGCTTGGTGAGATTGGATCTTTCTGAGCCTTGTCGAGTTCTAGCTCATGTGGTTTCTTAGTATTCATTATTGGGAGAGATCAAGGCTCGACAGTTTGATGACCCGTGTTTGGCATGGCTTCGAGGTACCGTGGTCCAGGGTAGGGCCAAGGATGTTACCTTAGGCGAGGATTGGGTTCTGAGACTTTATAGCCGATTGTGTGTTCCAAATATTGATGGCCTGAGGGAGAGGATTCTAGCAGAGGCGCACAGTTCGAGGTATTCTGCTCATCCAGGGGCGACGAAAATGTACCTTGATATGAGGAAGCATTACTGGTGGAGGCGAATGAAGAAGGATATTGTGCAGTATGTAGCCAGGTGTCTTAACTGTCAGCAGGTCAAGTACAAGCACCAGAGGCCAGGAGGCTTGTTCCAGCAAATGCCCATTCCTGAGTGGAAATGGGAGCGCATCACCATGGACTTCGTGGTTGGGTTGCCTCGGACATTGCGGAAGGTTGACGCGGTTTGGGTCATTGTGGATAGACTGACCAAATCAGCGCATTTCATTCCTGTGGCTACTACTTATATTTCAGAGAGGTTGGCTCATATTTTCATGAGAGAGATTGTCCAACTGCATGGTGTGTCGATGTCTATCATCTCAGATCGAGGTCCTCAGTTCACCTCGCACTTCTGGAGAGTTTTGCATAGGGAGATGGGCACTCAGATAGACCTCAGTTCAGCATTTCATCCTCAAACTGATGGCCAGTCAGAGCGTATGGTTCAGATATTAGAGGATATGCTCAGGGCCTGTGTGATTGATTTTGGAGGTCAGTGGGACCAGTTCTTGCCTTTGGCGGAGTTTGCGTACAATAATAGCTATCAGTCCAGCATAGAGATGGCTCCATTTGAGCCTGACGAGGCCAAGTTATATAGCACAGATCTAGTGAGAGATGCCTTGGAGAGAGTGAAGGTGATTCAGGAGAGGCTTCGCACAACTCAGTCTAGGCAGAAGAGCTACGCGAATCAACGGGCGCGTGATATAGCATTCATGGAGGGAGACAAGGTCTTGCTGAAGGTTTCGCCGATGAAGGGCGTCATGAGATTCGAGAAGAAAGGCAAGCTAAGACCTAGGTTTATTGGTCCTTTCGAGGTGTTGAAGCTGGTCGGAGAGGTTGCTTATGAACTTGCTTTACCTCCAGCTTTATCAGGTGTTCATCAAGTTTTCCATGTATCCATGCTTCGGAGGTATCACACCGACTTCTCTCACGTGATTGATTATAGCACTATTCAGTTGGACGAGCAGTTGAGTTACGAGGAGGATCCAATTGCCATTATTGATAGACATGACCTCTAGTTGAGGTCCAAGATAGTTTCTGCGGTTAAGGTTCAGTGGAGGGGCCAGCCAGCCGAGGAGGCGACTTGGGAGTCCGAGGAGGACATGCGGAGCAGATAGCCGCAACTTTTTAGAACTTCAGGTACAATTCCAGACCCGTTCGAGGACGAACGTTTGTTTAAGAGGAGGAGAATGTGACGACCCAGCCGGTCATTTTGCGTATTACGACCCTGTTCCCTTAAATGAAACCTTCCATAGCGGCTACTCGTGCTTTATGACTTGCGGGAGCGGGTGGTTCGGGATTTGGAAATGATTTGAGTGGTTTAGGAACACTTGGTTCCTTAAGGTTGGCCTATTTGGCTAAGTTTGACTTCGGTTAACATTTTGGGCAAACGACCTTGGAATCGAGTTTTGACAGCTCCGTATGATGATTTCGGACTTGGGCGTATGTTCGACTCGGGTTTCTGACGACCCGGGAGCATTTCAGCGCCCGAAATGGAAATCAGGATTTCCTTAAGTTTGGAATTTGGCTTGAAACGAGAATTTATGCTATCGAGGTCCGAACGGAATTCTGGGGCCGAGAATAGTTTCGTATAGTCATTTATGACTTGTCTGCATAATTCGAGGTCATTCCGAGTAGTATAGACCCGTTCGGCGCAATGAAATGAATTCTAGAAATTTCAAAGTTATTAAGTTATGATTACAAGGGTTTTGGAGGGTGATTTTGAGTTTTAGCGATGTTATGAGTGTTTCGTAGGCTCGAGCTACTCCGTATAATGATTTGGGACCTATTGGTATGTTTTGACGGGGGCTCGGGTGGGCCCAGGTGCCTCCCGGACCTCGCACGAGGCCAAAAACCAGCAAAAACCATTGCTGGTGCAGCTACTTCTAGTGTGACCGCACATGCGGTCTCTCAGTCGCAGGTGCGAGTCCGCACTTGCGGTCCAGCCTTTGCAGGTGCGACCCCCATCGCAGGGGCGACCCTTCTTCCGCAGGAGCGGGACCGCTGGTGCGGACTCCTTCTCCGCAGGTGCGATGCCCAGGGTCCCAGGCCCTTTTCCGCAGGGGCGATGATATTCTCGCAGGTGCGAGACCGCACCTGCGGTCCCAAGGTCGCTGGTGCGGAAATCACTGTTGCCAGCCCCTTTAAATGTCCAAAAATACGGGTTTTCTTCATTTTTACCCACCATCAACCTCCATTAGAGAGCATCCAAGTTTGAGAAACACCTCCCACGACCACCCACTGTAGAGGTATGTAATTCTCTTCCATTTTTCACTATTATGCATAGAATTCAACGGGCCTTATTCCTAAAGAATCAAAAATCATAAAATTTGGATAGAAATTCTAGGGCTTTGAATAAATTTGTGAATTATTCATTTGAGGCTATGAATCCTTGTATAAATCACATAACTTCGATCCTTAGACTTCGGGTAAGTGATTCCTTCAAGAATTTTTGAGATCCCAACATGTGGGCCCGGGGTCAAAATTTCAGAAATGGTCAAGAATGCTTAAATTTAGGATTTCTTGTTAATTCTTCTTCTTGGAACCTAAATTAATTCAATTATACCATGATTGGTTAGTTGCGAGCCGTCGAGGGTGAATTTCGGAGATTCGGGCGCATCCTTGATCCGAGGGGTGATATCGTCACGAGGTGAGTCTCCTTTCCAAACTTGTAAGGGGGAAATGTCCCCGTAGGTTCCTTGTTTGCTATGTGTACATGTTGAGGGGGCCGCGTAGGTACCAAGTGAAGAGAGTCCGTACATGGAGACTATATTGCTATGTCGGGTAGCCGTTGGACCCACGAGCATGCCATTTCATGCCTTATTTGAACCATTGTATGTATTATAATTTGTGTTTATTGTTGAAATGACATGGGATAGGTAAAAATATGATGATGTAAATCCTAGTTGGCCATCAGTGATATGATATTGACACAATCCTATTGAGTTCACGGTCGAGCCAGTACCCGTAGGTACCTATATGTGAATATTATTACTATCGAGTCAGCACACGAGTCGCAGGAATAATGCGCGATCGTGGGGAGCTTATTACTATCGAGTCAGCACACGAGTCGCAGGCATGATGCGCGATCGTGGGGAGCTTATTACTATCGAGTCAGAACACGAGTCAGAAGCATGGTGCGCGATCGTGGGGAGCTTATTACTATCTAGTCAGCACACGAGTCGCAGGCATAATGCGCGATTGTAGGGAGCTTATTACTATCGAGTCAGCACACGAGTCGCAGGCATGATGCGCGATCGTGAGGAGCTTATTACTATCGAGTCAGCACACGAGTCGCATGTATGATTCGCGATCGTGGGAAGCTTATGACCTCAGTCCTTTTGACCTACCTTATGACTCCGACCGATTGTCTTGTCTGTGTCGGTATATGTACACTTGAGTCTGGTTCACATATGACAGTATTGGCAAGGTATTGTTGAATAAGAGGAATTGGTACTTGGTGCTCTTACTTGTGTTACATTATGTGTTCATATACTTGATGCTTACTGTTTCGCATGCCTATTGCTTTAGCCTTATCTCATTCTTTATTATGTTGCTGGACCTTAGTGAGTATCTAGTCGACCTCTCGTCACTACTTCTTCGAGTTTAGACGGGATACTCACTGGGTACATATTTATATATATGTACTCATACTGCACTTTCTTTCCTTTTCTGTACTTGACTGTACAGGTCCGGAGGTTAGTCCATCTGATTTTCAGGCCGGTGCTAGATATTGATAGCGTGGTCATACTTCACGGTGAGCTGTGTTCCTGGCAACTTCCTAGCAGCACCCTGGAGTTTCTTTTGTTATACTCTCTTTCTATTTCATTCAGACTAAGACTCTGTATATATTGCAGTCATTGTATATTCAGTAGTTTCCCGTGACACTAGTTTCTGGAACACACGCAGTATATATTTTGGGTTTTGGGTTGTATATCTATGTATTATGTTTGCACCTGCAGTTGCCTAAATTGGCCATGTGTAAAAATTAATTACTGGTAAGTATCATTTTGCAACTTTTCGATGATGCCAAAAGGGGGAAGATGTGCTCCAGTTGTTTCAATTTTAGAATTTTTTTGAAGTGATATTTATAACCTAATGTACCTGGTTCTTGATGATTAATGCTCACAAAAATACAAAGTGTTGGATGTGTATACTGGATAAATGCACAGAGTTTGTCATCATCAAAAATGGGGAATTTGTTGGCCCATATTACTGAATGGGTTTTGAAGATTGACAACATGTGTCCAGTTGAACCAGATCTATCATAGCACACACTTCTGAATGAAGGAATGAAGCAGTTGGATCGCAAATCGTACAAGTCTAGGAGATATTAGTGTTTGCTAAACATCAAAGAACTAAGAGAATGTCTCATAATACGAAAAGATTGCAAATTGATAGAGAATACAGAAGTTGATTTCAGCTAGGACAGGAATAAAGGAAGGAAGTTGAGTTACAATCAAACTTGTCTACCAAGGAAGAGTTGGATCAGAATTGTATCATGGACTTAGCAATCGGACTCTATAAATAATCAAAGTATTACTTCTGAAAGAAGTGACGCACAAGTGCAAAAGTGAATCAAGTTCTGAAGCAAAAGTTCCAGAGGTTTTGCAAACAGAATTGTTGTGCGATACAAAGGCTACAGTTCAACTAGAAGGAACAGTTTCTTTGTTTGTATATCAAGTCTAGTTGATTGTAGTAGGAGTTTAAATATTGTATCTTATCAGCTTTATTAGAAGCAAATTGTAATAGGTACAAATTGATCAAGTTAGAGTTAGCTTGAATTCTGTAGAAATTAGCNCTGTGTCTTTACTAATACTGCTTAATTATTCCGCAAACTGTAGTTAGTAATAGACAAGAAGAACCAGGTTCTTCTTATTAGACAACACTCGAAAATTGGGTACTGCACAATTAACTTATAATATTGTGTAGTATTGAAGTCTAAAACATCACGTCTGATCATTATTATAGTGGTTGTTGTCAGATCTTCCTAGGGACGGTTTTCTTGAACCACGTGGGGTTCCTCTAGGTGATGGAACAAGGGTTCCATTCCTTTGCTGATTGTCGTTGTTGTCGTTGGAGTTCAACATAGTTTAAAGGATATCAATCGAGAAGGAAGTAAAGATTATTAGATTCCCGGTAACGGAACCAATTTGTTTAACCAAAGAATTAGATTCTTTGACCAAAGCTATTTTTAGGATGAACACGGGTTACTGATAATCAAGGAAATAATGTAATAAGTAAAGAAAAATGAGTAATAGACAATACTGTAGAAAAGTAGAAAAGCAAAGTAGATTGTATTCGGGAATTCCGATATCCTTATAGGTTACATTTTCTTACTTTATATATGGGATTCCTAATATAACGTTTGATTCCTGCAATGATAGCTCATTAATGATTAATTATTATATTGAGGAATTATAAAGGATAACCGTAACTGTTGTATTGAAGTTACGTAACGTATAGGCTATTAATTGATGATTCTCGAATCTGCTCGTAGCTATGTCTGGGTTCATTGTGACCATGTCTCTTCCTCGTCATTAAGTTTGCCGTGGTTGATGAACTTAAGGGTTTATTGACCGTGCCTCTCTATTTCGTACCTCTTTATAGAATCATGCATATCTGTTGTGTTTTCCTTGGTCCACGTAGCTGGCTGAGTTATCAAGAGTTTGCTTACGTGTGAGACTCTTTTTTTACCAATACAGGGTGCAGAGTTCGGGGTTTCATATCCTCAGGACAGGATTTAAAGACATTACTTACCTTAAACCAGCCTGAAAACTACTCCGCAATGCGTTTGCCTTTCGAATCAACTTCCGGATGCTCCAAATCTACCAAGTTCAGATTTTTATCATCAAATTATACTCAAGGAATAAATTCCAATTGAGAAGTATCGATTTTAACTCAAAAATCTGAATTCAGTCAAAACCCGACCTCCACGCTCGCGTCCCGAAACTCAGTAATTTTTTTACCAAAGTGTTCTTCGTCATCTCACGAGTCAGTACATATAAAGAACGCTAAAATCGGAGTTCGTTTGACCCCTCAAATCGATCCCTAAATGTCTCTTAAACTCAATCCCTAATCCCTCAATTTCACTTTGAAATCATCAATCAAATCCCAAAAACGAAGATAGATTCATGAAATATAAGCAAAAAGGCGAGTAGAAAACACTTACCCCAATCCATATGGTGAAAATCGCTTCCAAAATCGCCCAAATCCGAGCTCCCCAACTCAAGATATGATAGAAAGAACAAACTCTTGTTTTGTATATTTTTTTCTCCAGTTATTCTGCCTCGATTCTCGTGTCAAACAATCCCAAAACTCACGTTTTATGCTTCCAATGGATTTTTTGTGAAATTCTAATCAATTTAGGCTTTTGAATCACTCAATTTGACCTTATAATGAAGGAGATATGTAGGTTTTAAGATTTGCAAATAGTGCAGATTTTTAATACGCCGTCGGGCAATTTCGTAATTAATCTGAAAAATTTGGCAACCTTGGTAAAATGGTCATAAAATCCTCATACAGCGTCCAAATTCGACGATTCTTTTTGCTACGGGTTCGTAATTACGATACGTATCTAATGCTTCATTCAAAACAGTAATCGAAGTTATTTGTTCAATATGATATCATTTATGCTTGAAGAAACGACGTCGGAGCATAAGAAAAATGAGCACAACGCAGCCCAAACCTATCGAAACTCACCCGAGATCCTCGGGACCTCGTACGAAAATACTAACAAGTCCCATTACATAACTTGAACTTAGTCGAACCTTCGGAACACCCAAAACAACACCAAAACACCAGATCTATGTTGAATTCAAGCCTAAGAACTTCTAAATCTCCAACTTTCGCCAATTCAAGCCTAATTCTACACCGTACATCACAAAATTATTCTGAACACACTCCTAAGTCCCAAATCACCTAACGAAGCTATACGAGCCAAAAAAATCCGCATTTCGACGTCGTTTACTAATAAGTCAACTCTCAGTTGACTTTTCCAACTACAAAGCTATTTTTAGAGACTAAATGTCTGAGTTCTCACTACTGTCATTCTAAATCCGAGCCAACCGACTCTAACACATCATAAATAGCATAATCAACCTATGATAAGGCAATAACAACAATAATAATTGCAAATTCTACGGAACGCCTGACCGAGTCGTTACAATTATACTGCTCTTTCCGACATTTTCCATCTATGAACCCTAGCTTATTTTTAGCTAATAAAGCTACTCGCATAGAATTATTCCAAGCCGTATAGTTTTCTATTCCTGATAGCTGTTGAGGAATCAGCACATTACTTGGACTGTCCGAGGGGTGCAAGTACAGAGGAATCAGCACATCACTTTACCAGAATTTGCAAATTATAATACAAATCGCAAACCCTAGACGAATTCCCCAAAATTTGACGAAGCTCTCTTAATCTCTTACTTCTCCAAGGAAATTGAGAGATTGTATCTGCATTAATCTCTGATTTCTTAAAGAATCAGCTCGAAAAACGCCATAGATCTATGGCTCTGATACCATATTGAAAGGAAGGATCGAACTGCTCTTAGAATGAAGAAGAAGAAAGAATGCAAAGACAGAGAGAAGAAGATTCTGGAGAGGATTCAATTATTTCATCTCAGAAATGTACAAATGTGTAACTGTACATATATATAGTATTCACTTTGACTACCTTTAATTAAACATACACCTAACTACTAGTGCTAGACTAATACTAGTCAATTATGTACAAACACTATTGCTTATGTACAACTCTATACTACACATGTTAATTTCAACAGGTTGCTTTCACGACTCAAAAGTGACCTATAGATCACACGGAGACATTAACTTTACCGTTTCAGAACTAACTTATAAATGCTCCTATAATTCTTGGATTGCCCAGTTCTCCTTAGGAATCTTCGTCTGGCCAAATTGACGAAAATCTCATGTTTCGATCCTGAGCTTCAGTTTATCGCGTTCCTTCACCGTAGCTCGCCATCACTTGTGATAATGACATCCAGAACTTGAAGCAGGAGAAGCATTGAATATAGGTAGGAAAGTTCTTTTAAAAAAAATCAAAAATTCTCGTAAAAATTCTAACTGTAAATTATATGGAGTATCGTAGGAAAGTTCTTAAGTGCAGAAAAGAATCGAAGACAGAAAATACGTGGAATAAACAATAAAAATTGATTACATACTACAGAAAAGCATACATACAATTTGATTACGTTGGAGAAGTAAGGCAGCGGCAGAGTAGTTTAGTTGATTTATACGCGGTTCAACTTTTGGGGTACATTTATACAGAAGACTTAGAGCCCGTTTGGATTAGCTGATTATAAATAAACTAATATGCGGTTCAACGGCTTAAACTAAAGTTAGTTGGTTAATGTATAATGTATGTATAATTTATATATAATGTGCATAACAACAAGTTAATAAGCTATTTATATAAAGATCCGTATTAAAAATTATGTTTCAGTTGTAAGATAAGAGTTTAAGCACCTGAAATTGATAAATAAAATAGTTAAGCACAGTAAAAAAAATTAATTAGAATAATTTGTTTGTATCAATAATTTTGATAATAACAGGGAAAAAAAACTCAAAAATTTATTTATACAATAGAGAGAGAAAGAAGATAAAGCTTTTAAAGGACATATCCATGTAAAAAATAATTATCTAAAATAAAATATATTTATAATATATATTATATATGCTTGAAAACTTTGCTCAATTGTTTTGTTCTAATATGATGTATGCGCGAGAACCAATTTTTCCTTTTATACTTTATAAATAAAAGTTATTTATTCAGTAGGTAAGCCATAATATACAGTAAACATAAACAAGGAAATCAAACATAAACATATTATAAAATTATTAATAAAAGATACTAGTTAAATTTTATACTATTTTGTTTGGAATGTGACAGAAGTTATTCAAATGAATAACTTGAGTTAATAGATATGTAATATAGGAAAAATAATAATTTGATGACGACTTTGATAATTAAGAATGAAGTCTCTTGTAGTATCTTTTAGAGTTTATTATTTCTTATAAAGAATGGATTATGCCATTTGTTTTTTCGAAATAGACTTTAACTATTTTAAATGTATGAAATGATATTGACATCTATCTATGGTACAAAATTGAGATGATTAGATTATGAGAATTTATAAAAATATTACTTTGTCTTAATCGTAATTATTGTTTCTTATAAAATATTGCAGGTCTTAGTGAGTAGAATTATAAAATATTTGCAATGATAAAAGCTAGTGGTAAATGAATAAATGATCAAAATACTTACAAGATGGACGGTATACAATCATTATAAAAAATAAAAATAAAAAATTTATATTAAATTTACTTATATAAATTTAAGGCTTCTGATTGAGGTTTGATTTTAGGCCACCAACATCGTTGAGGCGCCACTGCGAGTACCAAACATATCCTTAATGTACTCTTGAGTACCTCTTTATCGAAAGATGTATTAGAAGTACGAAAAAACATTTTCTTTCTTAACATGTACTCTCCAAGAACAAATGAACAACTATACAAATTTGCTTCTACTTCTTAAGCTATTTTTGGTCTTCAAGTATGCATCTTCAATATATCCTCTCTTAAAATCACAGTATCACTCATAATGTCGGTGCCCTTCGAGCATCAGCATTATGTATCATTTTGGATAGAACTTGGTGTGGGGCTTCATGTGTCTTATCAAAAGTAAATGAATATTCCTCAATAGAAGTAACTGAGGATAAGCCATTATTTAACTGGCTCACTTGAGGTAGGGGATATGACCCTTATTTTTAAAGCCACCTGTAATCTTCCTTAAGACTTCTGAGTAACTTGATTGAATCACCAGTGATCTTTCAGTCTCCACCGATGACTCGGAACTTGATTGAATTTCTACTACAGCGTCATAAGCCGAAGATGGAAAATATGATTTTGCCAGTACTTCATCATATACACAATCTGACTCAGACTTAATACCACCATTGTCTGCTGATCTAGAATCAATAGTACAGGTGACTTCATGTGTCTCAACTGTCAAGGGAGGTAGAAAGGTATGTGTGGTTTTTTTTAAGTATTAATGATTTATTAATGCTTAAAATAGGGTGAATGGAAAATGGAGGAGAAAATAAAATATTTGAGTAATATTTGAGTTTCCCTCTAATTATCTCACATAGGAAAAGGAAAAGGTTTTTGATGGGTATATAAGCAATTGCTCTTCTTCTAGCTAATAAAGAGTTGAGAAGAAGGCAAGCCTCGCGCCGCCGTCGTCGTCGCTCGCTCGGCTCGGCCTCGGATTTGGTCAATCGATTGAGAGATTAATTTTTGGACCAAATTTATTTGTTAATAGTAAATATTAACAGAAATGTTATTAAATATTTGTTTTAATAACAAAATATTAATATTAAAATAAATATTAATATTAAATCCATTTCAGTTATTATCCAGAATTTAGTTTTCTGTTTTGTAACAGAAAATTAACTACCCTTCAATTTTCCCTCTTTATTATTGAGTAAATAGCCAATTATGTCATGGCATTTTTTCAATGGGCGTTTTGCAAACACAGCCATTCTGAAGAGTTGCACCTCTTCAGATTTCAGCCCAACTTTGGCTATAAATACAAGTCCATTCCCTCAGATTTTACATACTAATTTCTGAGTTACCCTCCTTCTTTCTGCATATTTTTAATTTCAAAGAAAGCAAGTAAGTGTGATTTGCTACCGAACTTTGAGTTCGCTGAAACACTGGGGTTTGAAGTACCACTACACCAGTGTGTAATTCGTCATATCCTGGGAGAAAATAATCCATAACCTTGGGTACTAGGAGGGGATTAAATTTCTTAAGGAAACACTGTGAATTCAGTGGGCTCGAATTGGTTTTTCATTACGTTTACATTTCTGTTTATGTTATTTTATTTTCTCCAGAATTATTTTATAAATAAAGATTACTAACAGTATGGCCCTTATTTTTAAAGCCACGTGTAATCTTCCTTAAGACTTCTGCGTAATTTGATTGAGTCACCACTGATCTTTCAGTACTCTCCACTAATGACTCAGAACTTGATTGAATTCCTACTGCAGTGTCATAAATCGGAGATGGAAAATATGATCTTGCCAGTACTTTATCATATATAAAATCTGACCCAGGCTTAATACCACCATCATCTGCTGATCTAGAATCATCAGTACACGTGGCTTCATGTGTCTCAGCTGTCAAGGGGGGTAGTTCTAGTTGAACCTGTGGAATGAATTGGTCCTCCGCCTTATGAAGACTGTACTCCAGGCCTCTGAGAGTCTGAGGAAAATTACCTTGTAACCCTTAAAAGTTCTACGGCAACGCTTGCAGCTAGGCGTGCACGTTCTGCAAACTCAGTCGCTGCTTGAGCAACAGTGGCAACATCCATAAATTTC
>ML261930.1:4858-37509 GCA_005239495.1 Nicotiana undulata
AATTATATTTTTAATGATTTTCAAAGAAAAACCAAGATTTGAAAACTACCATTTTATATTACTATTTTTCATATTTTGTCACTATTTTTATTTAAAGTTAGAGTTTGAAAACTTGGAAATTATTTGAGAGTTGGTTATAGCTGAGGCCTAGAAAAGGCGGCTGAGTTATTTTATTGTTGTTGCAGTATTTATTTATTTATTTGTTTAAGATTTCCTTCTTGCTTTATATTTATTGTCTCAGTTATATTTTTTTCTTGTTCGTGTAGAATTGTTTTATTGCGTTATTGTATATATTATTGTCACAGTTTATATGTTGTTAATGCCCCGCCGTAGCCTCGTCACTACTTTGTCGAGGTTAGGCTCAGCACTTACTCAGTACTTGGGGTCGGTTGTACTGATACTACACTCTGCACTCTTTTGAGCAGATCCAGGTATCGACCAGCAATAGAGATATTTAGAGTGGCTATTCATTTATTCGGAGACACGAGGTATATCTGCCGGCATTCGCAGATCTCGAGAGTCTTCTCCTATTTTTATAAAATTGTTTTATTATATTCAGAACAGTTACATTATTTTTTCAGCCCATTATTTGTAGTATTCTTTAGTAGTTCGTGAATTGTGATACCAGACCCTGGGGTAGTTCTGGAGTTACTTATATAATTAGTTTGTGCCTCGGTTTATTTAAGTGTTGTCGCGCCCCCTTTTTCCTTAAGCGGAGATTGGGTTTATGACATTCTGACAAATCCTTTTAAAGGAAGAGGGTTAAAAGAAGAGTCGCCACCTAACGATTTTTATGGTGCATTAGGGAACCTAAAGTAATTAACTCATAAGACTAGTTTGCATTACCAGAGATTGGATAAGGGCTTGAAGTTATCCCAACGGGAAGGTATTAGGTACCCCTTAGGATCCACAACTGTGGTTCCCGGCCAAATGGTTTTCGTGAATTCGGACAATAAACAAATGACAAGTAAGGCTCATATAAGAGGTGATTTCAAACAAGCATTAAAGTTTATTAAAAATTGAAAGAAATCAAAAGTAAATATTTGAGAAGAGACGTCCTAGGTTTACAGTAATATGGATCACATAAATGCAATACCCGATAGACAGAGCTACACGTGGTATTAACGCATCGGTCATCACATCCATATCCTACCTTTTCCCACCCCGCGAAGGTATTTAAAACGCGTGTTGTTCACGAAACTTATTGCGTGCTATTACGCGTCCCATCCTATTAGTCCTGGAGGAAGTTAGGGACTACTATTCCTAGAAGATGAGTACTAGGCTGAATCCCTAGGTTAAAAGGACAAAATTCTAAACGACAAACAAAACAATTAGGACTGTAAATACAGGGGAGAACATAGAGGCAGATATGAGGCTCAAGTATTCCTCCACAAGTTGTACACATAATTAGCACGACTCAACCACAAATGAGGTCTTAAATTTCAGAACCTAAGGCATGATGTCTAGGCGAGAATACAGTAATGAGGCAGTGTTATTACAGAGTTTTCAGAGAAATGATTTTTACCATTTTCAAACTATTCATTTATTATCTGTAATTAGCCAGACAATACACAAAAGAAGAATAGTTTTCCAGTTTTAACGAGTGTTAATACCTAAGGTTTGCCTAGGCGTATTAAAATACTCCAATTATACTGCCTGGTTTCAGAAAATAATGGTTAGACAGGGTGAGTCTGTTATATTATTACGAGGCTAAGAGTTTAAACAAGTATGGATGCAGGTCCTGGAAACATGATATCTAAATGCAGGCAGGTTGTAGAATGATGCAAACCTATGCATGTTGTTCTAGATGCATGAGAGTTTTCAGTATTAGAATCTATTCTTTTTAGCGAGATTTGTTAGCACATTCTTTTTGAATGAAAGCAGAACATACAGAGGTGTAATTCCTTGTTAAGTTACTGAAACCTAATACAAGATTTCTAAGTGTTCACAGCAGTATGTTTTTTTTAACACATGATTTTGGCACAGATAACATGAGCATGCTGAGAACAAAATCCTAAGGTAACATGATTTCTAATGCAAGATTCGATAGTTGATGTTATTATTTAACCTAAAACAGGATTTCTAGATGAAGCAATTGTGAAAACACAGAGGCAATTACATTATAACAGTCATTTCTATTGTTGCTTAACTAGGAACATGATTTCTAAATGGGTATAAGTATAATGAGATGCTGAAAATAAATGTACCTAAGTATCATGATATCTAATGCATGAATGGCATGTATTCCTAAGCATGGTGACTATTGCGCACATATAAAAATAAGCCTACAAGCATGGTTTCTACCCGTATCTATACTAAGCATGCATAACCCCACCCATTTCACTTTCCAACCCCAGAATCGTTTTTACAATTAATTATTACAGACCAGCATTACACAAATTACATAAGTAAATAAGAAAATTAAGAAGTTACACTATAGGGAGCCTAACAGTAGGCCCAAGTCTCCAGATCCAACAATGCCATATGCCATGACCTTTTATAACCCTAGGTGTGTCAGAGTTCCTAAGGACCTCAGAGGATCCCAGGCAGTGCTCACACCCCGGGTACCCTAGCCAGGAATGAGTAGGTGCAGTGTGGAATGCCAGCCTTGTGAGTCAGAGTTCAATGGGTACTCAAATGGTCCCCAAGGCAGTGCTCACACGAAGGGGGCTGAACTTAGAAACTAGGAGTAGTGAGATGTGCTCATAGTTTTTAGAAGGAGTTGAGTTGAAAAGAGTTTTATAATATAATTGTTTTAAAAAAATAGCTTTAGAGAACAACATAAGAGTTTGTTTTATTAAACTAGTTTGAAGAGGAAAAGAGACAGGACAATCAGCAACTTAGAAAACATACATAGTTCAGGGAACAAACACAAACAAGGGAAAGGGAATTGGGGACAAGTAATACATCTATGAAGCATAGTTGCACATAGGTTAACCTCAGAGAAGTCTTTCAAAACTTAACTAGTTACAGCAGTGACCTATCACAAATGTTCATGCCAAAGAGTTTAATAACATTAGATTGAGGGAGTGCCAGACAGAGTTACACATTAGGTTCAAAGGAAAGGCTCAGAATTATATAGTAGCTAGGTATCATGAGTACATGCTTGTAGTGTCAGGAATCAGGGGGGTAAGGCAGATTCATAATGAAACATATAAGAAAAGTACTGGACATGCTGAACTGATGGGAAAAAGGGATCACATAGACAAGTAGACATGATAAACATTGAGGGAAAGAGAGATCACATAGACAAAATAAACATGTTGAACTAAAGGGAGATCACATAGACAGACTAGACATGCTAATTTCAAGGCAAACAACAGAACCACAAGTAGAAGCATAAGAGACATAGAAGGAATCTTAATACAAACAGAAACATATTGTTTTAGATGTTGTAGGCTTAAACTGAAACCATACCAGTTGAATGAGAGAAATGAAGAGCAGCAAAGTGAAGAGAGGCAGAGCACTAGTGTGTAGATGCAACAGAACAGTAGGGCAGCAGAGCAGTAGCACAATAGAATCACTCAGTTTTGGCTTGCAGCCAACTGAGTTACAAGTAACAGCAAGAGAAGCAAGACAATATGTGTGTGTGTGTGTAAGAGAGAGCTTAGAACAGTGTGTCTTGTCCATGTGTGTATTGGTGTCTTATGCTAAAGAGGGAGTACGGTTATTTATAGTTTTGAAAATGAGTACTGAAAATAGGGTAAGGAATAATAGTTTAACATAGTTATAGAAATAATGTTCAATCAGAATCAATCAAAGACCTGGACTCCCTTTAATTAGGGAGTCATAGTTCAAACTACACAATTAGAGTTAAATAAGGAAAAGAATCAGCTGTAAAACTGACCTTTACCATAACAGGAGTAGTAAAGTATATAGCAAGAAATTAAGTCTAGGTACATAACACATAATGATGGAAAGTATATGTCAAGCAATCAACAGCATATTCGTGCACATAAATAAGGTATAGTACAATTTAGTTATGAAAATTAGTCACAAGAATCACGACTAGAATTGAAAATCACAGGGACTCAATATTAACTAAGGAAAGTATCACACAAACAAGGAAACAATTCAAAAATCCGTACAGAATTACAAGGAAAATACACAAAATCACATATTCAGGGAAGATATCACAGGTCTAAGGAGATTACACAAAATCAGTATAAATTATTATGTGAATAATCAATAAGGCACATAGTTAGGCCTATTAAACGTTAAACAACATATATTGAACAAAAATCAGAGAAACCCTAAGCAAGCATTTGGAGAAACATTAGAAGATTAGAACCTTAACAACAAGTTAAAACGAGAATCACAAAAAATACACAGATAGTTTCATAAGAACAAACACGCAGGAACATACAGTCAAAGTCAGCCTAGAAAATTAGGTCATTTTAGCATAATAACTTAGATAACAAGAAAATCATAAGAGAATCGTTTAAACATAGTAGAAAACACTTAAAATCGGAAGAAGAATCGTTTTTTTAAAAGGGGTTAAGAAACCCTAGTTTTTGAAATGAAAGATCGTTAAAGATGAAGGATTTTTTTTTAGAGAAGAACATGTAAAGAAGCTTCGTAATATCGTAGATCTAAAGAAGATCTAGAGGAAATCAAAAAGATATAGGGTTAGGGTTACGTGGAACCCATAGTAGTAGGAAAAACCTCAAAGACGTCGCCAGCTTAAGCCGGAAAGGTTGTAGTTCTTACTCAAACGGTCGGGGGAGGCCGAAAAGTGGCTTGGGGACCATGATAGGTGAGTGAACCACTCCAGGTTCGCCTCGAGGGATTTAGGGCATCACTTGGTCGGTGCAAGGAGGATAGATAACCAGGAGATGATGAGGAACCATGGTTTCCGGTGAGAGAACCAGCCGGAGAAGACGAACGGAATCCATCGGAGGAGAGAAGCCAAGGGAGGCTTCTAGAGAGAACTAGAGACGAACAGAGAGATATAGAGAGAGAACGGAGATAGCAAATGAGGGGTTTGAATGAGAGGGGTCGAGGGTTTGGTTAGGAATTAATTAAGGAAATAGAAATCTGGGTCGTTGATCTAAATTGATCAACGACTCAGATTGATTTGGGGGTTGGGCCGGGTAGGATATTAGTTGGGCTGGGTTAGAGAGTGGGTTTTGGGTCAGGTGGGGTTGGGTTAAAGGTTGGCTAGAATTTAAATAAGAATGGGCTAAATGTTAAATACCCTAAAAAATAAGATAATTAATTAATTAAAATAGCTGATAATTGTGTAAGATGAAATTAAAACCAAATAAATGAAATTAAGATGGTTAACTACTATAAAAAATATGAAATGATCAGTTGTTGCTTTTAAAAATGATATAAATGTATATTTGTGCTATTATTGCAAAGTTGCTGAAATTAGCTAAATAATGCCGATATTGGATAATTTGCGAAATAATTAAATTCTAATGGAGCTAAATGGGGTTATGAATAACATATTGAGCAAGAATATGTCTTGAAATCATTTATAATATCATTTATGCATAATTATGAATAATTATGGAACATAAAAATATTAAATAAACGGGAAAATAATTTGATAAAAATACGGAAAATTATGGAAAAATATCAGTTACTGTAAAGAGTGATTTTGAAGGTATATATGCAAGTTTGAAAATAATTTTAAGAAAAAATTGGGTATCAACAGCTGCCACTCTTTACCCGGGAATGATGAAAGAGTTGTCGGGTAAAGATATGATGGCCAATTTTGACCGAGTGGAAATAGTATAAAAGATTTAGGCTGCACCCTGGTTTCTAAGTTGCCTACATATCCCTGGTTTTACAGGAATCAGGTCGTACGTAGTTCATGAGTCACCGGCGAAGTATACCGGTGACGTTTTATAAGGAAGGACGCAAGGTGTAAAGCGAGGTGAGCAAAATGGTTTACGGGGTAGTTAGGAGAACTGGAGCGGTCCGCTCCCGACTGGCTGGATGTACCTAGCCGGATTTCCTGAAAATGAATAACAAGCGTATATTGTGCGTAATTTAAACATGATGCAGATTCCCGTTGGACTATGAATGCTATCTTCGAACGGTTGAGGATGGCGTCCTTAGACCATGATGTCCTAGGCCATGAAGATGTTGCCTCCGAACTATGATGCCTTTGAATATGATATGCAAACTGATAAAAGAGATCCTCAGACCATGAAATGATGTTCTCGGGCCATGAAGATGGTGCCTCTAAACGATGACGCCTTTGGATAGGTTGGCGATATTTCAGCCCATGAAAATGCAATAGTATGATGCTAACAAGACAGAGCTTAGTCTTGTTAATTAAAAGGGGAGAGCTTAGCCTGAAAGGAAATGAAGTAGATACTGGTAGAGACAATAGTTGCTTTGAAAAGTAAAAGGGAGGCAGCACTTAGCCTCGGAGGGCAGAATGGTAGCCTTATGCAATGCAAAATGCAGATGGAGGTAGCGTTCAACCTCGGAAGGAAGAATGGTAGCCTTATGCAATGCAGATGTAGATGGAGACAGCGTTTAGTCTCGGAAGGCAGAAAGGTGGCCTTATGCAAGATGTAAATGCAGGTGGAGACAACGTTTAGTCTCGAAAGGCAGATAGGTAGCCTTATGCAATGCAGATGCAGATGGAGACAGTGTTTAGTCTCGAAAGGCAGAAAGGTAGCCTTATGCAATGCAGATGCAGATGGAGACAGCGTTTAGTCTCGGAAGGCAGAAAGGTAGCCTTATGCAATGCAGATGCAAATGGAGACAGCGTTTAGTCTCGAAAGGCAGATAGGTAGCCTTATGCAATGCAGATGCAGATGGAGACAGTGTTTAGTCTCGAAAGGCATAAAGGTAGCCTTATGCAATGCAGATG
Source organism: Nicotiana undulata (assembly GCA_005239495.1). NCBI lineage: Eukaryota > Viridiplantae > Streptophyta > Magnoliopsida > Solanales > Solanaceae > Nicotiana > Nicotiana undulata. Next base: position 11,694 of record ML261930.1, read on the forward strand.
CAGATGGAGACAGCGTTTAGTCTCGGAAGGCAGAAAGGTAGCCTTATGCAGGAGATAAAATACAGATAGAGGTAGCGTTTAACCTCGGAAGGCATAATAGTAGCCTTATGCAGTGTAAGGGCAGAAAATAAAAATACAGATAGGAGTTCTTAGCTGGTGATAAATTGCGGCGATATTATTGTTGTGAGTATTGCGATAAGTGCAGTGTCGTTTGTGATGATAATAAATGTCGGTGTGTGTGACGATCTTGAGAAGTATGTCTTTGAGCAATGGGTGTTCTTCAGGAGGGTAATATGTTTTGGGGCCTTTGCGATCTTTGTGCCTGCATCCAAAGAAAAATCGTGAGTTCTGTAAGGGGAAAGGTTAGATCGCGTTCCCGCTGGCTTTACTTGACTTGCTCACTTGATCGTGATGATATTGTCTGTATCATTGGGGTAGCATTTGCTAAACAAGTTGTTTAAGTAAAAAATAAATATGCATGATTTTGTAAAGATACGATGTAAGCATATAATCTAAAATAGCTTTAGATGAACCGACGGCCGAGACGCGGTCCGAGACATTGCAACCTCTCTTGCCACAGAATTTTGAGGATCCTCCTCAAAATTCTGCCCCAGTTGATGGGTGAATACTTCTGGTTGTTGCTCGTGCGGTGATTGGCTAAACTTGCTTCAGAATTTTGAGGGTTCCATTCGTGGGGAAAATAAATTTTTTATTGAATTGTGACCGAACCCATAGGGCTGCCTACGTATCCCCTCTTAAAAGAAAATCAGGTCAGGCGTAGTTCAATTTACATTGTTGACGAAAAGCATAAGGAATTACACATAGTAGCGCTTGACTGCATCTGAATTGATTGGTTTTGGCCAAACTTCTCCGTCCATTTCTGCAAGTATGAGTGCTCCTCCTGTCAGCACTCTGTGAACCATGTATGGACCCTGCCAGTTGGGAGAAAACTTCCCTTTGGCTTCGTCTTGGTGAGGAAAGATTTTCTTTAGCACCAGCTGCCCTGGTGTGAATCGTCTTGGCTTGACTTTCTTGTTGAAGGCTCTAGTCATTCCGTTCTGATATAGTTGACCATGACAAACTGCGTTCATTCTCTTTCCGTCTATGAGGGCTAGTTTCTCATAACGGTTCCTTACCCATTCCGCGTCGCTGAGCTCAATTTCTTGTATAATTCTCAAAGAGGGATTCTCAACCTCGGCAGGAATAACGACCTCTGTACCATAAACTAGCATGTAGGGGGTTTCCCCGGTTGATGTGCGGACTGTAGGGGGTTTCCCCGGTTGATGTGCGGACTGTGGTGCAATACCCTAGTAGGGCGAATGATAACTTCTCATGCCATTGCGTGTGCCTTTCTATCATCTTCCTTAGTATCTTCTTGATGTTTTTGTTAGCGTCTTCTACAGCTCCATTCATCTGAGGTCTGTAAGCTGTGGAATTCTTGTGTTTGATCTTGAATGTTTCACACATGGCTTTCATCAAGTCACTGTTGAGATTAGAACCATTGTCGGTGATGATTGACTCTGGAACTCCGAACCGACAAATAATGCGGTCATGGACAAAGCCGGCCATGACTTTCTTGGTAACTACTTTGTAGGAGGCTGCTTCGACCCATTTAGTAAAGTAATCAATGGCGACCAGAATGAACCTGTGTCCATTGGAGGCGGCAGGCTCGATTGGTCCAATGACATCCATGCACCAAGCGGCGAATGTCCATGGTGAATTTGTTGCATTAAGCTCACTCGGAGGTACCTTTATCATATCCACATGTATCAGACAGCGGTGGCATTTTCGGACGTACTGGATGCAGTCTGTTTCCATGGTCATCCAGAAGTAACCAGCCCAGGGTATCTTCTTCGCTAATACAAACCCGTTCATATGTGGACCGCAGGTCCCAGCATGAATTTCTTCCAATAGTTTTGATGCTTCTTTTGCGTCGACGCACCTTAATGACCCTAAATCAGGAGTCCTCCTATACAAGATTCCTCCGTTGTGAAAGAAATTATTAGACAATCTCCGAAGCATGCGCTTATGAGTTGGCGTTTGAAAGTTCTGGGTATTCTCTTTTTGCCAAATATTCCTTGACGTCATAGAACCAAGGATTTCTGTCCGCTTTTTCTTCGACATGGGCATAGTAGGTCGTCTGGTTGTGAATTTTCACTAGAATGGGATCAATGAAAGTTTTGTCTGGATGCTGAATCATAGATGACAAGGTAGCCACAGCATCGACGAACTCATTTTGGATTCTGGGGACATGCCGAAACTCTATCTTTGTGAACCTCTTTCTCAACTCCTGAACGTGATGTAGATAGGGTAGTATCTTGGAATTTTTTGTTGCCCATTCTCCTTGTACTTGATGTACCAATAAGTCTGAGTCACCAATCACTAACAGCTCTTGGACCTTCATGTCAATAGCCATGTTGAGCCCTAAGATACAGGCCTCATATGCAGCCATGTTGTTGATGCAAGGAAACCTGAGTTTGGCGGATGCTGGATAATGTTGACCTATTTCCGATATTAAGACTGCTCTGATACCGACTCCTTTGAAGTTTGTTGCTCCATCAAAGAACATCCTCCAACCGTCGTAGGATTCTGCAATGTCTTCTCCTAAGAATGATACTTCTTCATCAGGAAAATACGTTTTCAGGGGTTCGTATTCTCCGTCCACTGGATTCTCAGCAAGATTGTCTGCTAATGCTTGTCCCTTGACCGCTTTTTGAGTCACATAAATAATGTCGAACTCACTTAGTAGGATTTTCCACTTGGCCAACTTGCCAGTGGGCATGGGCTTCTGAAAAATGTACTTCAATGGATCCATCCTTGATATGAGATATGTTGTATAGGCACAGAAGTAGTGCCTCAGCTTCTGAGCAACCCAAGTTAAAGCGCAGCAGTGCATTCCAGCAAAGAATACCGGCTTCATACTGAGTGAATTTCTTGCTGAGATAATAAATAGCTTGTTCCTTTCTCCCTGTTTTTTCATATTGCCCCAGAACGCAACCGAAAGCTCCATCTAGTACGACAAGGTAGAGTAGCAGGGGTCTACCTGGCTCAGGTGGTACCAAGACCGGCGGTGTGGATAGATACTCCTTGATTCTGTCGAAAGCTTTTTGACAATCCTCGGTCCACTTAGTCGCAGCGTCCTTCTTTAACATTTTGAAGATCGGCTCACAGATGACTGTAGACTGTGCTATGAATCGGCTGATGTAATTGAGCCTCCCCAAGAAGCTCACAACATCTTTCTTGTTCTTTGGCGGTGGTAGTTCTTGAATGGATTTGACCTTTGACGGATCAAATTCTATTCTTCGGCGGCTTACAATGAATCCCAGCAACTTCCCAGCAGGAACCCCGAATGCACACTTTGCGGGGTTAAGCTTCAGATTATATTTTCTCAACCTGTTGAAGAACTTCCTTAAATCTTCCATGTGATCAGCATCTTTGTTTGATTTATTAATGACGTCGTCCACATACACCTCTATCTCTTTGTGAATCATGTCATGGAATATGGTAGTCATGGCCCTCATGTAGGTGGCCCATGCATTCTTTAAACCGAACGGCATCATCTTGTAACAGTACACTCCCCAGGGCGTGATGAACGTCTTTTTCTCAGCATCTTCCTCATCCATCAAAATTTGATGATAACCAGCGAAGCAATCTACGAAGGATTGTAGCTCATGTTTGGCGCATTTTTCAATTAAAATGTGTATGTTTGGCAAGGGGAAGTCATCTTTCGAACTGGCCCGATTGAGATCCCGGTAATCGACACAGACTCTGACCTTCCCGTCTTTCTTTGGCATAGGTACGATGTTGGCTAACCCTGTTGGGTATTCAACTACCCGGAGAACTTTGGCGTTGATCTGCTTGGTAACTTATTCTTTGATTTTCAAACTCATGTCAGGTTTGAACTTTCTAAGCTTTTGTTTTACTGTGGACATGTCGGATTGGTCGGCATTTGACTCTGTATACTCTTTCTTTTCTGACGGTGACAAATGAATACTGATCTGCATTTCTTTGATGTTTTTTGAATCTCCCAGGTTGACAATCTCAGTCTCATCTAAGTTGGACTTAGGTCTATTTTCAAAGTCTTCGACCTCCTTAACAATTTCGTCGGGCATATCGTCTTCGTCTGAATCAATGTCAGTTTGTTGCGTCGTCTCATTGCACGTCACAATCATCGGTTCATCAAGTAAAGTAATAGTAATGTTGTATAGATAAAGTAATGAGAGAAAACGGTAACAATGAATATCAGATTCATAAAGAAATTGAAAATGCTTTGATAAATTGAATAACTTGTTTTGAACATTGAAGATCTTATTGCGGGAATGAAAAACGCAGAAAAGGGAAAATTGTTTAGTAAATAAAATAGTAAATAATTCTTGTTTTTAGCCTTGTGACCCCAAGGCTCGGCGGGCTCTGGTGGTCCTGATAGACCAGTTCTTGAGATATGCTCCCTCGCTTACTGCCTGTATGGAAGGGCCTTCCTCCCCCTCCTCCTCGAAAACAACACAGCAATCCATGTCGCTGTCTTCCAAAAACAAATTCCTCATTGTTGTAAGTGATTCCTCTTCATCTGATCCATAGATAATGTTGGCCTGCTTGAAGGTCTGTTCCAAATGAGTTATAGGCTGCTCCAGAAGGTAGTGATGACCATTCCATGGCGGCAACCAGTTTCTGAATTCTTCCTATGTATACTCGTACCCCAGACCGAAAGTAGTACCCTGTTTCTTGAGTTTTATGGGCTTTGTGATTCCTTAGAGGTTCTTACCGAGACCTTTACCTGGCTTATATCCTCCCCAGTTCAGGATGCTCTCGATCTTGCTATCCCACCATTTGTCTTTGTCAATGGCATTGACTCACTCAATATGGTGATAAGTTCCTCCGCCTAGTTTTCTCTTTCCATCAATCACAGGGATAGTCTGGCGACAGTAGATAGGGTTGCTACAGTCACCGTGGATGATCACCTCTTGGTGGTTCCACTCGAATTTCATCGCCTGGTGTAGTGTTGATGCGACGGCCCCAGCAGCGTGGATCCAGGGTCGCCCTAACAGCAAGTTGTAAGATGTCGGCACGTCTATTACCTGGAAGTCCACTTCGAACCAGGTTGGTCCTATCTGTAGATATAGACTGATTTCTCCCATGGTAGCTCTTTGAGACCCGTCGAAGGATTTCACCTTGATTGCTCCCTCTCTTATCTCATGTAGCCCTTTACCCAATTTCTTGAGTGTTATCAACGGACAAATGTTAAGACTGGAACCTACATTGATCAATATCCTTGTGATGAAATGATCTTCACATTGCATGGTGATGTGCAATGCTTTGTTATGTCCCAATCCCTCAGGTGATAACTCGTCTTCATGAAAAGTAATTTTGTGACTTTCCAGTACTTGGCCCACCATGTTGGCCATTTCTCCACTAGTGATGTTGTTCAGCACGTATGCTTCGCTCAAAACTTTTAGTAAAGCATTTTTGTGCGTCTCAGAATTCTGTAGGAAATAGAGAATAGATATTTGTGTTGGTGTCTTGTTCAGTTGGTCGATGACCGAATACTCCTTAGACTGTATTTTCCTCCAAAGATCATCGGAACCTGTTTCAATGAGGGGAGGGCGGTTGGCATCTTGCTTGGTTGCCTCAGCCAGATGTTCAGGGGTATAGACTCTACCATTTCTCGTCATACCCTGTCCTGCGACGGCTTCCTCAGACCTGTTTTTACCTTTACTTCTTGCCTCGGCTGTATAATCCCAAGAGATAGCATCTGAATTGAACAGTGGTGTGGTTGACATTGCAACTGGAATCGGCGGCCATTCTTACTTCCGCTGGAGTGTATATTAGGGGTGGCAGGACTGCAACCTCGAGTGGTGCTGGTGCGTTTGCTGGAGATACAAACTCAACTTCAATTGGCACTAGCGTCTTCACCTTTACAGGCGACGCTGCTTCAAACTCAAGTGGGATAGACATAGTCACCTCGGCATTCTCAGATGGATGAATCTGGACTATGATCGGGTTGAGAGTGACTGCAGGTTTCTTTGGGTCATCGCTTTCTGTGATCAACCTGATTGACCCCTCGGGATCCCAATCGTCATCTACTTCAATCATATGGATACCTCCACCCTTATGGTCTGGTAAAGGGTTATTGCGGACATTCGGAGCGGGATCTTTTGCCACAATAATCTTGTTATCAGTGAGGGTCTGTAGCTTATCTTTCAGAGAGCGGCATTCTTCGATGGTGTGTCCTTTCATACCAGAATGGTATGCACAAGATTTGTTTGGGTTAACCCACTGAGAATGGTTCTCAGTGGTAGAAGCAGGGATAGGTGCAATGTAATCAGCAGCTTTTAAGTTTTTCATACAACTGGTCGATGGGCTCGGCTATGGCAGTATATTATTTTGGAGGGCGGCGATCAAAGTTAGGGCGAGGCCTAGGGAAGTTTTGATGAGTAGGGGGTGATTGATAGTGAGGTGGCTGGGAATTATAGGTGTTGTAGACGGGAGCGGGTTGTGAATATCTATGTGGGGTAGGTTGATATGGGTGATGGAGATTGGTATGTGGGTGAAGGTGCTTGGTAGGGAGGTGAGGGTTCTTGGTAGTTCGGGGTTGGCTAATATGTGAAGGGAGGTGTTGGGTAGACTTGGTATTTAGGTGGGGATTTGGCTTGTTGTGCAACCATTACGGCTCCCACGTCTCTCTTCTTAGACACACCACCGGACTGTAAAGCTTTGTTAGTGGCTTGCAGAGCTTCAAAATTTGTAACCATACCGTTCTTTATGCCTTCTTCAATTCGCTCTCCTAATTTGATAATGTCGGAGAACTTGTGGCCTTCAACCATCATTAGTCGTTCATAATATTGCAGGTCTTGAGATCGGACAAAGAACTTGTTCATCTATTCTTCCTCTAAAGCAGGTCTGACTTTAGCAGCTTCCGACCTCCAACGAGTAGCATACTCGCGAAAGGTTTCTGTGGGTTTCTTCTTCAAGTTTTGGATGTAGAACACATCTGGTGCGTTCTCCGTATTGAATCTAAACATGTCCATGAAGTCTGTTGCCATGCTTACCCAGTTTGACCATTTCGTAGGGTCTTGGCTGATGTACCAAGACAATGCGTCTCCCTTCAGACTGCTCATGAACAACTTCATGCGGATCCTTTCGTCTTTTTCTACGCCAACCAATTTATCACAGTAGGTCCTCAGATGGACCTTGATCACCAGTGCCATCAAACATCTCGAACTTTGGAGGTTTGTATCCCTCGGGTAGTTCGACATCAGGTTGTATACAGAGATCTTCATAGTTCAAACCTTCAATTCCCTTGACTCTCTCGACACCCTGAACTCGGCTAGTCATCTTTCTAAGTTCCTCAGCCAGATTCTTTATAAGAAAGTCATTCCCATCATATTCGGATGTATGTGAGGTAGGCGGAATGGAGTGGGTCACAGTTTCCATGTATATGGGATTGTTGTAGGCATAGAAATGGTCCTTCGTGGGGTTTTGAGGTTCGTGGATTGATGGTGGAGTGTTGTTGTGGCAAGTGTTGCATGGTGCAGGGAGAGTTTGGTTCTTTGGGGAAGTGGCGTTATGGTGAGGTGCAGGGTGATTTGGTGGTTTTGGGATATTCTGTGATGGTGTAGGGTTGACGTCAGGGACGTTGAAGGAAAATGACAGATTGGTCAGATTCCAGACCTGGTCGAGCTCCTCTTGAAATTTCAGCAATTTCTGTTCTAATGGTGACATATTTTCATGCAAGACTTGAATACCCCGGTCGTCAATGGCCTCTACCTGTTCAACCGTATTTTCCTTCCTGATACCGTTGGATTCTGCCATCTGACTTTTGCCCTTGTTTCTAGCTTTGGGAGGACTGAGAGGAGGAGTAGGTGGAGGCCCTTTGGATCTTGTATGGTAGGCAGATGATGCCAGAATGTGCGAACTAACCTTTGGGGAAGGGTATAATAACTAAAAGAGAAACAAAACAAAAGATAACCGAGTCAGTGAGGATTATGAAAAATATTGCAGAAATTAAACACGTAATGCGGGAATGTAAAGCGTATCCTAAGTTGGGGACCTCTTTTTGCCCGAGGTAGGCCTAGCGATAAAATTTATTCGGAGAACTTAAAATGCTAAATGCCTCATTTTATTGATAGAAAATAGACAAATCTTTAAGACGACTCTAAATATGCGAAAATAAAAGGCACTGATGGCCATAGGCCTTTGTTTAACCAAAGAATGAGATTCCTTGACCAAAGCTATTTTAGGATAAACGCGGGTTACTAATAATCGAGTGAATAATATAATAAATAAATAAATAATAAACAGTATAGAATGCAGAAAAGTAAAGCAGTTTGTATTCGAGAATTCAGATGCCCCTATGGATTACAATTCTTCCCTTTTATATAAGGGCTTCCTAGCATAACGTTTTGGTTTCTATAATGATTTCTCATTAATGGCTAATTATTACATTAATGAGGCGTTACAAAGGATCATCAAAGGATAACCGTTACTATTATATAGGAGCTACATAACGTATAAGTCATTAATTGTTGATTCTCGAATCTATTTGTGGCTTTGTTTGGGTTCTTTACGACCGCATCTCTTTTCTTCATTGGGTTTCCCGTGGCTGATGCACTCGTGGCTGATGAATCAATCCCGTGCCTGTCGAGTCAATCTCGCGCTCGTGCTTGTTGAGTTAATCTCGTACCTCTTTATAAAATCATGTCCATCTGTGATGTTTTCTTTGGTCCACGTAGCTAGCTGAGTTGTCAAGGTCTTGCTTACGTGTGAGACTCTTTTTTACCAATACAGATAGTCCCCCCACTTACCATATATTTATCGATTAATATTTGGTAAGTGGATATGCATTTATGGCGGGAATATTTTGCTGCCGCTTTGCTTCGTAACATTGTATCTTTTTATGAACACAATCGTCGTTTATCACTTCCATTTAATGCTCCTTCCATGTGTCCTTTTCTGATTGTCTCTGCAATGAATCAGCGCTTTTTAAGGCTTTTTGCAGGTATATCAGTCCCGAAGTGACATCTTTGACTGTGACTTTCCATCATTATTCTTCCATGTTTTGACGGTTGCCCTTATGTATAAATAGTCTTCTTCCTTTCTTTACTTTCACGGAACACTTCCATACTTAATTCCTCTTTCGCAAATAATTTTCCTTTGTTTTCGTAAAGATGTCTTCATCAAACCAACCAGAAAAGGTTATAGACTTAGAGACTCCGGCATCTTCTTCTGCTCCATCTAGGAGTCAGAGAGGTGGTCGACTGAGGAGTCTGGGATCTGCCTCTACTAGAGGTTCTTCTTCTCCTCAGGTTTCTCCTCCTTCCGCTAGGTCTTTGTTGTCCCCTAGAGCTAGGTCTTCTCACTCTGTTTATAAGAGTAAGGATGATATTCGTGAACCCAAAGTTGACGAAATCATTCCTGCTGAGATAGTCTTTACAAGGGAAAATTCTATCGTTGAACAGTCTTCTTCTTTGGAGAGTGTAGAGAAGTATGCGACAATTATTACTGAAGTTCACATTCCTCTTGTCCGCAGGGAGTGTTCTTGGGAGTCTAATGTTCCTATTCTTGTGCCGAATAATAATCAGAGGATTATATCTTACAAGACGGGTTATACCTTCGTTTACACTTATCATTTTACATTAGAATTTAAACCTCCCATTGACCTTGTTATCATCGCGTTTTTCCGCTTCTTCAATATCTATCTAGGACAAGTCGGTCCTTTAGTGTGGCGAATAGTTGCTTGCTTGAGAGTTTTAGCTTCTAAGATTTTGGTTCCCTTCACCTTTCACCATCTTATTCATTTATATTCTCCTGTCTTATTTCGTCAAGGGGGTTTTACTTTGGCTGCTCGGAGTAAAAGAGTTTTAGTAACCCCAGGTGACGATAAGGACAGAGGTTGGTACCTCAGGTACGTTGTCGTTCCCACTGACGTTTTAGTTGGTGAAAACAATCTTACCTTCCCTGAGAAGTGGAACCGTGCACGTAAGTACTTTTTGGTTCGTATCTATTTTCTTCATTTAGATTTGAATTGCGTTTTTAATATCGCATCTGTTTTTCTTTTCTTTTTCAGCAATCATGAATACCGTCGAGAATGTCTCCGATATTCGTGATTGGGTAGAAAGAATGTTGTATGCCGCTCATGTTGAAGAAAGATCTTGGAAGTACTTTTCCATGAAGTACAATTGGATTGTTAAGACCCACGGTAAGCGAAGTTTTTCTTACTTCCTGCCTTACCTGAGTTCTTTTTATTCTCATTTAATGTTTCCCTTTTTTCTTGATAGGGTTTTCTGCCCGTGGGGCATCTGGTTCGTCGCTCCCGAAGATGTCTTTGTCCCATGCTCAGAGCATCCTTGCCAGTTTTTCGAAGAGAAAAGTCAGTGATCCCCATTCTGGAGGGGAAGAGGAAGAAGGAAGAAAGGGTGCTTTGATTCACCGGTCGAGAAGAAGGCGAGTAGTTTCAAATGATGAATCTGCTCCCGAGTCTCTTCCTTCCGTGTTGGCAATTAGGCCCTCTTCTTCCCGAGATGAATCTCAGTCCCCGGTTCAAGATCCTGTCGAGCGTCTTTTCCATGAAGGGTTTGAGCTAGACCCTGATGATGTTCCCTTAGTTACTATCTTTCCTAATTTTGATGTTGTTCCTGCTCCTCTTGCTATTACTGCTACTCCTCTGTCCGTATCTTTTATTTCCTCAGCTCCTCATCCATTCGTATCTGTTGATGTGCCCGTGGCTCCCTCGGCTCCTCTTTCGTCCGTATCTGTTGCTTCTCCCTCCGTTCCTGCTTCCGTGCCTTCTCTTATGGAAGTAGGGTCTTCCAGCAGGGAGATGCGGAGGGTTATAATTGAGGTTCCAGCCGGAGGGAGTCTTTTTAAAAAGACGGGTGAGCCTGAAGTGTGGCTCAAACCTCTGATCGGCTCTGAAGAAAGGTCCAAACTTGACAGCCATTCAACTCTTACTTGGGCCAACGAAGTGGTGCACACTTCTTTGAAGGTATGCCTTTGAATTTTTCATACGTACAATTTTCTTCGAATAACAGTTTAACATGTTTGCTTGTTTTACTGTTTTTTTTAGACGCACCTTATTGGCTTAGAACTCATGAAGAGAGTTTCAAATTCAGAGAATGAGTTGAAAGAGCTGTGTGAGCTTCAGTTTGATTTTGACAATATGAAGGCACAATATGATGGTTTAAGGATAGACATGGATGTTCTAGTGGAGGAAAGACATACCTTAAAGGAGCAGTTGAGGATTGCTGCTACGGAGTTAGCAGTGGAGAGAGCTTCTTCCAGCCAGGTCAACAAAGACAAAGACATTCTTGAATCCACATTTGCTGAACAGTTGTCGAAAGCCACGGGAGAAATCAGGAATCTAAAGCATATGCTGGGGAAGAAGGAGGAATACTCCAGTGAACTTGTACGGAATCTTTACCAGACTCAAGAGGATCTTCGTGAATCCCTGGTCAAAGTTCGAACTCTGGAGGAGTCAGTTGTACCTTTGAAGGTTGCCCTTGAAGCCGCCGAGGCTGAGAAGGATAGCTTGAAGATTGAAATTCAGACATGGTCAAAGGATTATAGTGACCTTGAAGAGGCGACAGCTATTGACGTGAGTTGGGTGTATATGAGTACTCGTCATGATACGTTAACGGAAATAGGCCAGGAGGGTTTCGACCTCAATGCTGAGATTGCTAAATCTAAAGAAGCCATGGAGAAGACCCAGCGGGGTCTTGAATTTTCTCCATCTGATGAAGCCCATGATCTTCAAGCAGTTGTCGTTCCTCCTCCTGAAGAAGTCAACTCTCCTCCTCCTCAAGAATGAAGATTTTGTTATTCCCACTTTTTTTTTATTTCTTTGGATTGATGTGGTTACTCCCAGCTCCATCGGGGGTAAGTTTGAAACTTTAAAGTCCCCAACTGACAACTTAGGGGCACAAAAAATGTAAATACTTATGTGGCTAAGTACTAGTTAGTACTTAGTTTTCGACTTAGCCGCTTATTTTAATTTCAATACAATCTCGAGACTTTTTGCTATGAGTTTGAATGTTACTCTTTTAAGTCGATTGTATGTATTGCTTTTCTGAGGTTTGTGTTTGTACCTCTTAGCTTTTTGCATGAAAAATGCATATTTCACTTTGAACCTTTTCACAGTAGGTGTAGTGTTCGTATAAATTTTTAGCCTTTGTTTGTGACAGGCTTTGTTTATGAGTTAGGGCCCTTTTTGATTAATACTTAATGAAGAAGACGTCTCAACTTCATTGGAATGCAATAGAGTGATAGGAATTTCTCACATGTTTAAGAATGTTTTTGTGAGAAGTTTTTATTTGAACTTTCACAACATTTTACATGTGTTATGATTATCATCTAAGACTCATGTTGCAACTGTTTTGTTTTAACAGATTTGATAATCACTTGTATTTCGCAACTGTTTTTCATAGGTAACAGTTTTTTCGAGTTAATATAAGGAGATAACTGTTTTTCATGAGTAACAGTTTTTGTAAATGTTAGGTTTTTACCCATAACTGTTTTTATTTGCAACAGTTTTATAACAAGTACGAGAGAAACGTATCGTGATTCGTAACTGTTTTATTTGATAACAGTTTTGAGAATAAATATAGGGGTAATGATCTTTCATCCGTAACTGTTTTATTTGAATAACAATTTTCTACTTGAGTACAAAGATTTCGTGACTGTTTTTTGATTAAATAGTTTTTTGACTAAGTACAATGATGATGATCTTCTATCCCTAACTGTTTTTTGTCGCAACAGTTTTTGTATAAGTGTAAGATGTACATTTCTTCGTCGTAGCTGATACTTTGCCTTTTAACCTGAACATGGTTCGAAGGTTTTTTAGAGTAGGCTTTGTAATTCTTGTGCTGGAGTCTTCAGTTCTTTTAGTTTTGCTCGTATCACTTGACTTGTTGGGTAAATGGTTCTTTTAGGCTCGAGCTTTTGACTTCTGGCAGTCTTTTTGCTTCATCTTGGCCTTCCATACTGTATAGTCCCCCAAGTGTTTGAGCTTTGAAGAATGAGATCTCGAGCACTTGATTGTTCCTTCTTTGTGGTCCTTTCCCTGAAAAAGGAAAACATTCCGGACTCGAAGGTATATACTTTTTTAGATGATGACTGCTTAACCCTTTAAAATATCCATCAGAAAGTGTAACCCTAGACCGGGAATTGTGTTATTTCCTCGCGTCTTTGCAGGTCTAATGTCATCATCTGGTGATGGGTTAGCTTTTTGCCTATCATCTAAAAAAGTTAGTAAAATTTAAATATTCAAAGATAAAATCAAACATGCGATACCTGACCGGGGGTATTTCTTTTCCTTAGAAGTAGTATTTCTTCAGGTGGATGGCGTTCCAACTCGTTGGTAGAATCCTGCCATCCATGGCTTCCAACTCGTACGTATCTTTCCCAGCTATGCCCCGGACCTTATAGGGTCCTTCCCAATTTGGATTCAATTTGCCAACTCCTGCTTCTTTTGTTGATTGGAAAACCTTTTTAAGTACGAAGTCCCCAATCTTAAAATATCTGAGATGAGTTTTACGATTGTAATATCGCTCTATGATTTGCTTTTGAGCTTCCATCCGTATTAGAGTTGCTTCTCTTCGTGACTCGAGCAAGTCCAAATTGGTTTGGAGTTCGGCGTCATTTGTTTTCTCCGTAGCTGTTGTCACCCTCAAACTTGGTTCGCCGATTTCCACAGGTATTAATTCTTCTGAGCCATAAACAAGTGAGAAAGGGGTTTCTCCCGTAGCTGTTTTTGACGTAGTTCTGTATGCCCATAATACCGCTAGTAATTCGTCGGGCCAACTACCTTTGGCTTTATCTAAGCGCTTCTTTATATTATTGATAATGATTTTTTTTGTAGACTCAGCTTGTCCGTTAGCTACGGGATGATACGGTGTTGAAGCAATCCGTTTAAATTTCCAACTTTCGAAGAACTTCTAGGTTCACATCCATATTCTACCCTTTCCCACCCCGCGAAGGTATTTAAAACACGTGTTGGTCACGAAACTTATTGCGTGCTATTACCCGTCCCATCCTATCAGTCCTGGAGGAAGTTTGGGACTATTATTCCTAGAGGATGAGTACTAGGCTGAACCCCTAGGTTAAAAGGACAAAATTCTAAACGACAAACAAAATAATTAGGACTGCAAATACAGGGGAGAACATAGAGGCAGATATGAGGCTCAAGTATTCCTCCACAAGTTGTGCACATAATTATCACGACTCAACCACAAATGAGGTCTTAAATTTCAGAACCTAAGGCATGATGTCTAGGCGAGAATACAGCAATGAGGCAGTGTTATTACAGAGTTTTCAGAGAAAGCAATTTTACCATTTTCAAACTATTCATTTCTTATCTGTAATTAGCCAGACAATACACAAAAGAGGAATAGTTTTCCAGTTTTAACGAGTGTTAATACTTAAGGTTTGCCTAGGCGTATTAAAATACTCCAATTATACTGCCTGGTTCCAGAAAATAATGGTTAGACAGGGTGAGTCTGTTTTATTATTACGAGGCTAAGAGTTTAAACAAGTATGGATGCAGGTCCTGGAAACATAATATCTAAATGCAGGCAGGTTGTATAATGATGCAAACCTATGCATGTTGTTCTAGATGCATGAGAGTTTTCAGTATTAGAATCTATTCTTTTTAGCGAGATTTATTAGCAGATTCTTTTTGAATGAAAGCATAACATACAAAGGTGTAATTCCTTGTTAAGTTACTAAAACCTAATACAGGATTTCTAAGTGTTCACAACAGTATGTTTTTTTTAACACATGATTTTGGCACAGATAACATGAGCATGCTGAGAACAAAATCCTAAGGTAACATGATTTCTAATGCAAGATTCAATAGTTGATGTTATTATTTAACCTAAGTATCATGATATCTGATGCATGAATGGCATGTATTCCTAAGCATGGTGACTATTGCGCACATATAAAAATAAGCCTACAAGCATGGTTTCTACCCGTCTATACTAAGCATGCATAACCCCACCCATTTCACTATCCAACCCCTGAATCATTTTTACAATTAATTATTACAGACCAACATTACACAAATTACATAAGTAAATAAGAAAATTAAGAAGTTACACTATAGGGAGCCTAACAGTAGGCCCAAGTCTCCAGATCCAACAATGCCATATGCCATGACCTTTTATAACCCCAGGTGTGTCAGAGTTCCTAAGGACCTCAGAGGATCCCAAGCAGTGCTCACACCACGGGTACCCTAGCCAGGAATGAGTAGGTGCAATGTGGAATGCCAACCTTGTGTGTCAGAGTTCAATGGGTACTCAAATGGTCCCCAAGGCAGTGCTCACACGAAGCGGGCTGAACTCAGAAACTAGGAGTAGTGAGATGTGCTCATAGTTTTTAGAAGGAGTTGAGTTGAAAAGAGTTTTCTGACATAATTGTTTTAAAAAAATAGCTTTAGAGAACAACATAAAAGTTTGTTTTATGAAACTAGTTTGAAGAGGAAAAGAGGCAGGGCAATCAGCAACTTAGTAAACATACATAGTTCAGGGAACAAACACAATCAAGGGAAAGGGAATTAGGGACAAGTAATACATCTGTGAAGTATAGTTGCACATAGGTTAACCTCAGAGAAGTCTTTCAGAACTTAACTAGTTACAACAATGATCTATCACAAATGTTCATGCCAAAGAGTTTAATAGCATTAGATTGAAGGAGTGCCAGACAGAGTTACACATTAGGTTCAAGGGAAAGGCTCAGGATTATATAGTAACTAGGTATCATGAGTACATGCTTGTAGTGTTAGGAATCAGGGGGGTAAGGCAGATTCATAATGAAACATATAATAAAAGTACTGGACATGCTGAACTGAAGGGAAAAAGGGATCACATAGACAAGTAGACATGCTAAACATAGAGGGAAAGAGAGATCACATAGACAAAATAAACATGCTGAACTAAAGGGAGATCACATAGACAGACTAGACATGCTAATTGCAAGGCAAACATCATAACCACAAGTAGAAGCATAAGAGACATAGAAGGAATCTTAATACACAGAAACATATTTTAGATGTTGTAGGCTTAAAATGAAACCATACCAGTTGAATGAGAGAAATGAAGAGCAGCAAAGTGAAGAGAGGCAGAGCAGTAGTGTGTAGATGCAACAGAACAGTAGGGCAGCAGAGCAGTAGCACAATAGAATCACTCAGTTTTGGCTTGCAGCCAACTGAGTTACAAGTAACAGCAAGAGAAGCAAGACAATATGTGTGTGTGTGTGTGTGTAAGAGAGAGCTTAGAACAGTGTGTCTTGTCCCTGTGTGTGTTGGTGTCTTATGATAAAGAGGGAGTAGTGTATTTATAGTTTTGAAAACGAGTAGTGAAAATAGGGTAAGGAATAATATTTTAACATAATTATAGAAATAATGTTCAATCAGAATCAATCAAAGACCTGGACTCCCTTTAAATAGGGAGTCATAGTTCAAACGACACAATTAGAGTTAAATAAGGAAAAGAATCAACTGTAAAACTGACCTTTACCATAACAGGAGTAGTAAAGTATATAGCAAGCAATTAAGTCTAGGTACATAACACATAATTAGGGAAAGTATATGTCAAACAATAAATAGCATATTCGTGCACATAAATAAGGTATAGTACAATTTAGTTATGAAAATTAGTCACAAGAATCACAACTAGAATTGAAAATCACAGGGAATCAATATTAACTAAGGAAAGTATCACACAAACAAGGAAACAATTCAAAAATCAGTACAAAATTACAAGGAAAATACACAAAATCATAGATTCAGGGAAGATATCATAGGTCTAAGGAGATTACACAAAATCAGTATAAATTATTATGTGAATAATCAATAAGGCACATAGTCAGACCTATTAAACGTTAAACAACATGTATTGAACAAAAATCAGAGAAACCCTAAGCAAGCATTTGGAGAAATAGTAGAAGATTAGAACCTTAACAACAAGTTAAAGCGAGAATCACAAAGAATACACAGATAGTTTCATAAGAACAAACACGTAGGAACATACAGTCAAAGGCAGCCTACAAAATTAGGTCATTTTAGCATAATAACTTAGATAACAAGAAAAGCATAAGAGAATCATTTAAACATAGTACAAAACACTTAAAATTGGAAGAAGAATCAATTTTTAAAAGGGGTTAAGAAACCCTAGTTTTTTAAATGAAAGATCGTTAAAGATGAAGGCTTTTTTTCCAGAGATGAACATGTAAAGAAGCTTCGTAATATCGTAGATCTAGAGGAAATAAAAAATACATAGGGTTAGGGTTTCGTGGAACCCAGAGTAGTAGGAAAACACTCAAAGACGTCGTCGGTTTAAGCCGGAAAGGTTGTAGTTCTCACTCAAACGGCCGGGGGAGGCCAAAAAGTGGCATGGGGACCATGAGAGGTGAGTGAACCGCTCCAGGTTCACCTGAGGTCTTTAGGGTATCACTTGGCCGGTGCAAGGAGGATAGATAACCAGGAGATGATGAGGAAACATGGTTTCCGGTGAGAGAACCAGCCGGAGAAGACGAACGGAATCCATCGGAGGAGAGAAGCCAATGGAGGCTTCTAGAGAGAACCGGAGACGAACATAGAGATATAGAGAGAGAACGAGAGATAGCAAATGAGGGGTGTGAATGAGAGGGGTCGGGGGTTTGGTTAGGAATAATTAAGGAAATAAAAATCTGGGTCGTTGATCTAAATTGATCAACAACTCAGATTGATTTGGGGGTTGAGCCGGGTAGGATATTAGTTGGGATGGGTTAGAGAGTGGGTTTTGGGTCAGGTGGGGTTGGGTTAAAGGTTGGCTAGAATTTAAATAAGAATGGGCTAAATGTTAAATACCCTAAAAATAAGATAATTAATTAATTAAAATAGCTGATAATTGTGTAAGTTAAAACCAAATAAATAAAATTAAGATGGTTAACTACTATAACAAATATGAAATGATCAGTTGTTGCTTTTAAAAATGATATAAATGTATATTTGTGCTATTATTGCAAAGTTGCTGAAATTAGCTAAATAATGCTGATATTGGTAAATTTGCGAAACAATTAAATTCTAATGGAGCTAAATGGGGTTTTGAATAACATATTGAGCAAGAATATGTCTTGAAATTGTTTATAATATAATTTATGCATAATTATGAATAATTATGGAACATAAAAATATTAAATAAATAGGAAAATAATTTGATAAAAATACGAAAAATTATGGAAAAATATCTATTACTGTAAAGAGTGATTTTGAAGGTATATATGCAAGTTTGAAAATAATTTTGAGGAAAAATTGGGTATCAACAAGTGTTTATTATTTTATGTTTGAAATTATTCATTGAAAGTCAGTAGCTTAAGTTTATTTTATAATTGTTTATTATGTTTAAATGGATAAGGAAAGGTAAATAGCTAATCGAACTCTAACATTGGCTTGCCTAGCAAGTGTGGTGTTAGGCGCCATCACAATCCCTAAAGTTGGGAATTTGGGTCTTGACAAGTTTGTATCAGAGCACTAGGTTACTTAGGTCTCACAATTCACGAACAAACTTGGTAGAGTCTGAAGGATCGGTACGGAGACGTCTGTACTTATCTCTCAAAGGCTATGAAGTAAGGAAAAATTTCACTTCTATTCTGCTCTATCGTGTGAATTTATTCTATCATTGATGATTGAACTCGTCTATTCTTGTCCTCTCATATCTCGACAACACGCAAAGCGTTTACAACCTGACAAGAGATGAAGCCCCAATGACAGCTACAATTAGGAGAAGAGACAGAAGCAGAGCTCCGACTAAAGCTCGAACATCAGCACCTATTGTACAGTCTCAAATGGATCTAGACGCGGAGGTTCTAGCTTAGTCGGTACATGTTGGACTAGCTGTCACGACCCAAATCCTAACAGGTCGTGATGGCGCCTATCGTGGAACTAGGCTAGCCAACCATCACATTACTACGCACTTGTTCTCATTTAACAACTCATAATGCAAAATAAACAGCAATTCAATAACGAATAGTTTATATAGGTCTAACGCCCCCAATAATAACCTAACAACTCTAAACATCCTCCCAGAACTGGAGTCAATAGTCATGAGCATCTAAGAATAAATAAATCTAACTCTGCTAAAAACTATAATATAAGTCTCTGAATCAAATGCTAAGACTAAATAAGGAAGGGAAATGGAGAAGTTGTGGAAGCTGGACAGCTACCTCGAAATCCCGTGACTGCTGCTAACGAACCTGCGTCAGCTACTGCTGCGAGCTCGTACCTGGATCTGTGCACAGAGTCACAGGGAGTCTTTATGAGTACGCCAACTCAGTAGTAATGAAAAGAAATCACAGTCTGAGAAATATAAAGCACACAAACAAATACACCATTTCACAGCAACTATTAAAAACATCAAGTCACCAAGTAGTATTCAGCAAATTCATAAGTTCAAAAACCAGTTCCAAACTCCTTTGAAAAAACAAGTAAATATCACTATATCTCAGTGAAATCCTCAATAAGACTCAGTTTGAAAACAAAGTAAATCATAGTTTGAAACATAGTAAAATCATCATAAACGCGCCCCTCGGGCCAAAATCATTTATCGTAACCATGCCCTCAGGAATTCCCTCAATCACTCAGTATCAATCATCACTCAGTATCAGCCCCGCGGCCAATCATCATCACTCAATCGGTACCGGCGCTCACTGGGGGTGTGTTACAAACTCCGGAGGGGCTCCTATAGCCCAAGCGCAATAATAACATAAGGCCTGGAAGCCTCCTCACATCACTCATAAGGCCTGGAAGCCTCCTCACATCACTCAGTCAGACACTTTCAATTAGCCCTTAGGCCATAACCAAACCGGGTTCTCGACCCAAAATAGTGTTTCATTTTTTTTTCAATAAATAGTATCAAAATACTCTAAGTGTCAAAACCATTTATCAGGAAAAGACTGAGTGTAATTCACAACATATCAAGTGAGGAAACACAGTAAAATAGTCCCCTAAGGGGTAAACAGATCGGCACTAGGCCCCAAACACGGCTTACAACCCACATCATATCATAATAAAATAGTACTAATTTAAGCATAGGCTTAAAAGTCGGTTTAGCAACTCAATAATCGCCTAAATAGGAAAGATGGTTCCAAAGTTTCCACCTTTTTATTTCAAAACCCGTGAAAGGGTGCATAGTCCAGGGTTTCATACCCTCAGGACAGGATTTCAAGACATTACTTACCTCAAAACTAGCCTAGAATTATTCCGCAACATGCTTGCCTCTCGAATCAACCTCTGAAGGCTCCAAATCTACCAAGTTCAGATTTTTATCATCAACATATGTTTAAGGAATAACTTCCAATTGAAAAATATCGAATTTAACTCAAAAATCCGAAACCGGTCAAAACTCGACCCCCGGTCCCGCATCCTGAAACTCAGAAATTTTTACACAAAAGTATTCTTCATCTTCTCATGATTCCGTACATATAAAGAACACCGAAATCGGAGTTCGTTTGACCCTTCAAATCGACCCTTGAAGGTCTCATAATCTCATGCCCCAAAATCCTATTTTTCTATTGTTTTTCATGAATTAAAGGCTGGGATTATGGTCTATAATCACCCATAAACGAGTTTTAACAATCAAACTACTTACCTCTATGATACCCAATTATTTTCTCCTTCAAAATTCGTCCACAAAGCTCCCTGGCCGTACACAAATGGTAAAATAAGGGTTTAAGTCGCGGAGGGTTAAATTTTATATTTTTGCCCAGGTATTTCCGCACCTGCGACCTACTTACTCGCACCTGCGGCTTCGCAGGTGCGATTCTCTTTCCGCTCCTGCGATCTCTATAGGTCTCCCCGACTTCCGCACCTGCGACTCGACCTCCGCACCAACGACCTCGCGGGTGCGACCATCCTCTCGCACCTGCGGAAACTCTCCAACCCCGCCAAGTCTCGCGCCTGCGGCTCCCTACTCGCCCTTCCGAGACCGCGCCTGCGATTCTCAACTGCACCTGCGACCTCTCGGCACCTGCGACCCACTGCCCGCACCTGCGGTTGAACTTCCGCAAGTGCGGAAATCTCTGTGATTTCACACCAGCAGCTTTTTGCTGCAATTTCCAACTTCCGAAATTCCCGTTAACCATCCGAAATCAATCCCGAGCCCCTCGGGACTTCAACCAAACTTACCAACATATCTCATAACATCATTCAAACTTAGTTGCACTCTCAGAACACCAAAACTAACATCAAAACACCAAATTTACATCAGATTCATGCCTAAGAACTTTGATATTTCTAAAATTCACCAATGATGCCGAAACTATCCAAATCAACTCCGGTTGACCTGAAATTTTGCAAACAAGTCCAAAATTACATTACAAACTTGTTCCAACTGTCAGAATTCCATTCCGACCCTGATAGCCTATTTTCCACTGCCGTCCGAAATCGCCAAAAACTAACTTCCGCCAATTCAAGCCTAATTCTACACCGGACATCACAAAATTATTCTGAACACATTCCGAAGTCCCAAATAATCTAACGAAGCTATCCGAGCCATAAAATCCGCATTCCGAGGTCGTTTACCAATAAGTCAACTCTTAGTTGACTTTTCCCATTTTAAGGCTATTCTTAAGGACTAAGTGCCTGAATTCTCATTTAACCATTCCGATTCCAAGCCTATTAACTCTAACACATTAATAACAGTTATAATGCAGGTTTTTACGTAACGACGGACCGGGTCGTTACACTAGCCCATATCCCAGAAGGATTTATAGCTACTTCAGTATTGCATAACAAGGGAATAGTTGAAAGCAACGGAGTTGATTTATATGAGTTGTGAAGTTTAACATTTTGAATTATCATACATTGTGACCTATGTCTTCGTGTCAAGTGGGGAAGTCCACTGTCAAGGAATAGATTGCGGGGTCATGTGTTATATCGGTTTTGGCCTGGAATGTATAAGGCTTGAGAGTTTGCAAGAGATAAAACTGGGACTAGCGATATGTCCGCCTCCTTAATAACCCTACACCTCAGTACCAAAGGAGTTATATAGCCAACTTTAAATCTACAGAAGGTTTACTCAGGGTGGAAGTCACGGTTGCGGATTTTGGGGTGCTCTAGAGGGAGTACGGTGGTTGACAAGCTTCTAGACTATATGGTTCGTGCCAAGGTTTATCGGTATAGAGCTCTACTTCTAGGATCATTTTGCATCAATAGAGATGAGAGTTACCCCAAACGAATGATGAAAAAGTATATGAATAAAAGGGGTAGCTCAACAGTGTTGAGTTAACATAGTAAAAGAAGAAATTGGCCGCCGGTGCTTGTGATAAGCCTACGAAGAGGATGAACAGCCAATGCAACAACAATTGCTTGATTCAGTTCTCATAAATGCTTTTGAAATATTTGTTTCTCGGACTCTCCATAATATGTGGCGCATAAGGTTTGAACGGTTGCTTCAGGTCATATGACGGTGTCAGAATATACCATCAGGTTTGATAAGTCAGCCCGTCACACTCCTACAGTGGTTCATATAGCCAGAGGACGAGTCCCCAGACTAATTAAAGGACTCAAATATGATTGTAAATTTTTTGTATGACTCAGGGCAGGTTGATGCTTCATTTCGACTAGTGGTAGAAATTATCCTAGACTTGGGAGAGTCATATTTCCTCGGAACACTCAGGCTACGTGCCCCATTGCAGTTACAATTCAACTTACGTGTCGAATGTGGAGGTCAGACTCCTAGAGGTGGAGACCCAGCCTGTTGGTATATTTTCTATGGTATTGCTGAGGTCGTTACATTAAATGGTGTCATTATAAGAACAATCTATAACTATTATAATGTGATGATTTCCTGAACTTAATACGGTTATGCGTAACTAATAAAATTCTTCTAATATGGTCTACTCTCGGGTGAGCTTCGTAACTCAAAAATCTACTTGTGAGGACACTAGTATTGAGAAATTCTATGGAGATAGCTATGTTTATCACTACGTGTTGCAATTTTGTTTAACAAAAAATATTTGAAAGAAGAAAATGGAATGTTTCGATTGGTGGTGTGCATATTACTTGTGATTCAGAACTGAGGGCGAGATCCTCGCATTTTGATATGATTTGGTATGTTTAAATTGGACTACGAGCCGCGGTGGAAGTTATGTAGGGACGAGGTCCTTGTGATGGAAATTCTTGTGTTTAAAGTCTCCCTTGTGAATTAAAACTTTACTATAGTACTGGTAGGGAGTCATGCATGTTAGGTTTATTCAACAATTTATATATAAAATAATAATGATCATAATAATAAATGGATAAATAATGATAATAAAAGTAATACTAATAATAATTAAATAAAGAAATAAAGAAATAAACTAATTAATTAACTGTGTATAATTTGCCAAATTCGTGTCAGAATTATTGAGCTTTGACCTGCGAGGTATGTGCCGCCCATGTGGCATTAAATGAGACACTTTAAGTCGGGTATATAATTATGAGGTCTTCATGAATCTCACCTCGTCATCAGTATTGTGAAGGTTGAAAGGGGATTATTGTTAACGTGAAGCTGTTGATAATTTCGTAATTGGCTATGAACAACTATTAAGAAAATAGAGGCGGTGAGTATGGGAAGCCTTGTGTATATTCCAGTTGGTGAGAGGCCGTTAGCTTCAAACATTCAGACATTGGCTAATCAGTTTGTGAGGTTGGATATTTTCCTCAGCAGTGTTCTAACTCGTACAGTCGCTCGGTTTTCTCTAATCGAGCATATCTGGAAGCGGCAGGATGGTGACCCACATTTGGCTGTTCTTAGAGACACAGTTCGGCACGGTGATGCCAAGCAGGTTATAGCTGGAGATGATGGTGTTTTGAGGATACAGGGTTGGTTATGTGTGCCAAATGTTGATGTCCTTCGTGAGTTGATCCTTTAGGAGGCTCACAATTCTAAGTATTCCATTCACCCAGGGGCAGCTAAAATGTACCAAGATTTGAGGCAGCATTATTGGTGGAGAAGGATGAAAAAGGACATTGTGGCGTATGTGGCTCGTTGCTTAAATTGTCAGCAGGTAAAGTATGAACATTAGAGACCTGGTGGTTTGCTACAGCAGATAGATATTCATGAGTGGAAGTGAGAGTGTATCACAATGGACTTCGTTGTTGGGCTCCCACGGACTTAGAGGAAATTTGACGCAGTTTGGGTTATTGTGGATAAGCTGACTAAATCAGCACACTTCATTCCTGTGGCGAGTACTTATACTTCAGAGCGGTTGGCTGAGTTATATATTCGAGAGATTTTTTGCCTTCATGGTGACCCGTCCCACTTGTTAGATTTCAGTTATGTCAAATTGGACAAAGATTTGACTTATGAGGAGGAGCCGGTAGCTATTTTAGACCGGCATGTTCGTCAGTTGATGTTTGAGAGTTATCCATTAGTTCGAGTGCAGTGGAGAGGACAGCCCGTTGAGGCCGCTACTTGGGAGTCCGAGTCGGACATCCAGAGTAGATATCCACACTTGTTCACCATATCATGTAATTTTCTATGTCCGTTAAAGGAAAAACGCTTGTTTTAGAGGTGGAGATTGTGATGAACCAAGGGGTCATTCTATGAATTTAGACTCCGTTCTAGGCTTAATATTCATTAAAAGGTTACTTATAAATACCTCAATTTGCGTGCGCAGTCCAGACGTGAAACCGGGAAGCTTTTATGTAAAAATATGAGAAATAGTAATTTCTAGAGTTAAAATTTGATTATAGTTGACTTTGGTCAAAATTTTTAGTAAACGGACCCGGATCCGCGTTTCGACGATCCCAGGAGGTCCGCAGTAAAATATGGGACTTGGGCGTATGCCCGAAAATGAATTCCGAGGTCCCAAGCCTTAGAAATCAATTTTTGAAAGAAATTATTTTGCTAAAATATTGATGAAATAAAGAAAAGAAATAATATTTGAAACCATTGGTATCGGGCCCGTATTTTAGTTTTGAAGCCCAGTACATATTTGTTATGGTATTTAAAGGTTTACTGTGAAATTTGGTGAAAAACGGAGTTCGTTTGACGTGATTCGGACATTCGGGTGAAAAGTTATGAACTTTAAGTGTTCTTAATTAAAATGACGAGTTTTGAGGTTTAATTCATAGTTTTACATGTTATTTTCATGATTTGATCGCACGATCAAGTCCGTATGATGATTTTAGACTTGCGTGCATGTTCGGTTTAGAGCCCCGAGGGCTCGGGTGAGTTTCAAATAGGTTTGAGTTGTGTTGCGCTCGTTCTTTCTTATGATTCAACGTCGTTTCTTCAAGCATAAATGCTATCATATTGAACAAATGTGCTCTGATTTCTGTTTTAAATGAATTATTATATCCATATCGTAATTACGGACCCGTAGCAAAAAGAATCATCGAATTTGGACATCGTATGAGAATTTTATGGTCATTTTACTAAGGTTGCCAGATTTTTCAGGTTAATTACGAAATTGCCCGTGACGGCGTATTAAAAATCTGCACTATTTGCAAATATTAAAACATATATATCTCATTCATTATAAGTTCAAATTGAGTGATTCAAAAGTCTACCTTGACTAGAATTTCACAAGGAATCCATTGAACACATAAAAGTGAGTTTCGGGATCATTTTGGCACGAGAAACGAGGCATAATAGTTGGTAGAAAAATATATATATATAATGGGCAGACTTCTTCTTCTTCAAATTTTCGAACCCCATAGCCCTACGAATGAATTTCTTCACAAAATATCATCCCCAAGTCATAGGTAATCAATTCTAAACTTTACTCTTTCAATTACTCATTGTTTTTCATCACTTTTAAATCAAAAACTAAGAATTTTCATGGTAAAAATTGAGGGTTT
>MDKH01076038.1:0-11396 GCA_005239495.1 Nicotiana undulata
AGAAACAATAATGGACATAGAACAATTAAGACAAGAATCAATTAAGTTGGGAACGGGAAAGAGTTCATGCTTAATAGACAAATTGGGTGGTGCATAGATACTCGTCGCCTCACCTATACACCACGCCCATGCATTTCACATAGCAAACAAGTGGGGATTCATTTTCCCTCAAGTCAAAGTTAGACCAAACACTTACCTCAATTTCGCAGGCCACTCACTGCTCAATTACAACTTTTCCTTTAGAATTTTGTTCTAACTTGATCGAATATAATCATAATTAACTCAATATCATTAATTAAGGCTAAAGAAACTAACTTTATTAAAAATTATAATTTTTCCTAAGTTTTCTAAAAAAAAAGTGAAAAGTCGACCCCGGGCCCGCTTGGTCTAATGTAACGACCCGGTCTGTCGTCACGTGGAACCACCATTATAATTACTGTTATTGCCTTGTCATAGCTTGGTTTAATTGTTATTTATGTGTTAGAGTTGGTAGGCTTGAAATCAGAATGGTTGTAGTGAGAGTTTAGTCATTCAGTCTTTAAAAATAGTCTTGAAGTTGGAAAAGTCAACTGAGAGTTGACTTATTGGTAAACAACCTCAGAATGCAAATTTTATGGCTCGGATAGCTTCGTTAGGTGATTTGGGACTTAGGAGTGTGTCCGGAATAATTTTGTGTGCCTGGTGTAGAATTAGGCTTGAATTGGCGAAAGTTAGTTTTTGGTGATTTCCGGTCGGCAGTGGAAAATAGGCTATCGGGGCCGGAATGGAATTCCGACAGTTGAAACAGGTTTGTAATGTCATTTACGATATTCTGCAAAATTTCAGGTCAATCGGAGTGGTTTTGAATAGTTTCGGCATCATTGGTGGATTTTAGAAATATCAAAGTTCTTAGGCTTGAATCCGATGTAAATTTGGTGTTTTGGTGTTTTGGTGTTTTGAGAGTGAAAATAAGTTTGAATGATGTTATGGGATATGTTGGTAAGTTTGGTTGGGGTCCCGAGGGGCTCGGGATTGATTTCGGGTGATTAACGGGCATTTTTGGACTTAGATGAATTGCTAGTTTTCTGGTGTCAGTGCAGCAGGAATTCCTTCACCGCGATCGCGTAGTGCGTATTGAGAGAGGGTAGGATTTACACTCTGAGATCGCATAAGTGTGCTCTCGATCGCAGAGGTCGAGCAGGTCAGGTATTGCGATCGCGTGGACTTGATCGCGATCGCGATCGCGTAGGGTCAAGGCAGGCGCGTGGGGGCGAGGTCAGATGGTCTTCGCGATCGCGTGATGAGAGATGCGATCGCGTGTGAGTGAGGTTTTGTGAATCGCGATCTCGTGGCTTATGCCGCGATCACAGTGAAGAAATCACTAGGCATATTTAAATAAACCCTCCCGCAACCTAAACCCTTTTTACACCATTTGTGTACGGACAGAGAGCTCTTGAGGCGATTTTTGAAGAGGGAAAACAGTGTTCTTCATAGAGGTAAGTATTTTGATAATTAAAACTCAATTATGGATGATTATAGAACATAATATCAGTATTAAATTCATGGAAATCAGTAGAAAAAGGTGGGTTTAGGGTTTGAGATCATGAGACCTTTAAGGATCGCTTTGAGGGGTCAAACGAACTCCGATTTTGGTGTTCTTTATATGTACGGACTCGTGAGAGAACGAAGAACATTTTGGTATAAAAATTTCTGAGTTTCGGGACGCGGTCCCGGGGGTCGGGTTTTGACCGAATTCGGAGTTTTGAGCTAAATTCGATATTTTTCAATTGGAATTTATTCCTTGAGCATAAATTGATGATAAAAATATGAACTTGGTAGATTTGGAGAATCCGGAAGTTGATTTGAAAGGCAAACACATTGCGAAGTAGTTTCGGGCTAGTTTGAGGTAAGTAATGTCTTTAAATCCTATCCTGAGGGTATGAAACCCCGGACTATGCACTCTTTCACGGGTTTTGAAATGCAAAGGTTGAAAATTTGGAGATATATTCCTTACTTAGGCGACTATTGAGTTGCGAAACGGCTTTTAAAGATTATTTCCAATAGTACTATATATACTTGATATGATTTGGGCTGTAAGCCATGTTTGGGGCCTAGTGCCGATCTGTTTACCCCTTGGGGGATGGTTTTACTATTTTCCTCATTGATATGTTATGATTTTTCACTCAGTCTTTTCTGTGAAATTGTTTTGACACTCAGAGTATTTTGATACTACTTCTTGAAAATGAAACACTGTTTTTGGGTCGAGAACCCGGTATATTTATGGCCTGAAGGGAAAATTGAGAGTGTCTGACTGAGTGAGACTGCTGGCCTATATTGTGAGGATGTTATGATATGAGTGAGGCTGTTGGCCTATATTGTGAGGACGTTATGATATGAGTGAGGCTGTTGGCCTATATTGTGAGGATGTTATGATATGAGTAAGGCTGCTGGCCTATATTGTGAGGATAATATGATATGAGTGAGGTTGCGGGCCTGTATTGTGTGTGATTTATGCCATGTTGTGGCTTATTATAGCGCTTGGGTTGTAGGAGCCCCTTCGGAGTCTGTACACACCCCCAGTGAACGCAGGTACCTAATGAGTGATGCCCGCGGGGCTTATGCTGAGTGATTGTGAGGTTGTCTGATGGGCAGAGTGATTGTGAGGTTGCCTGATGGGCAGAGTGATTGTGAGGTTGCCTGATGGGCAGAGTGATTGTGAGGTTTCCTGATGGGCAGAGTGATTGTGAGGTTTCCTGATGGGCAGAGTGATTGTGAGGTTGCCTGATGGGCTAATAAAGAAAGATATTGTTACGAGAAATGATTATGGCCAGAGGGGCAGTTTTATGAAGATTTTTACTGAGTTATCAAACTATGATTTACTTCGTTTTCAAACTGGTTTTTACTGAGATATTCTGATATTACACTTAGTTCAAAAGATTTCTAGAAACTGATTTCAAACTTATGTATTTGATAAATACTACCTGGTGACTTGGTGTTTTACTGGCTTTTGTGAAATTGTGCATCTGTACTGTGTGTTTTATATTTCTCAGACTGTGATTTATTTTCATTACTACTGAGTTGGCGTACTCATAAAGACTCCCTGTGCCTCTGTGCACAGATCCAGGTACCGAATTGGAGCAGTAGTTGCCTTGTTCGTTAGCAGCAGTTTACGGGATTTCGAGGTAGATGTCCAGCGTCCACAGCTTCTCAACTTCCCTTCCTTATTTAGTTTTAGCATTTTATTCAGAGACATGTATTATAGTTTTAGCAGAGTTAGACTTATTTATTCTTAGATGCTCATGATTATTGACTCCAGTCTTGTGAGGTTTTGTTTAGACTATTATTGGGACGCTAAGACTAAATTACGCTATTCTATGCATGGTTGCATGCTTATTATTAAATTGTAAACTCTTATAACTGAACAAATGCGTAGTAAAGTGATGGTTGGCTAGCCTAGTTCCACGATAGGCGCCATCACGGCCTGTTAGGATTTGGGGTCGTGACATCTAAACTCGGGGTTCGGACCAAATTACGTTTACTCATTCACCCACGAACCCAAATATACAATTAGTTTCGAAATCCGACCTCAATTCGAGGTAAAGATTCGATTTTTACAAAATTCTCTAATTCTACCCAAACCCTCAATTTTTACCATGAAAATTCTTAGTTTTTGATTTAAAAGTGATGAAAAGCAATGAGCAATTGAAAGAGTAAAGTTTCGAATTGATTACCTATGACTTGGAGATGATATTTGGTGAAGAAATTCGTTCCTAGGGTTGTGGGGTTCGAAAATTTAAAGAAGAAGAAGTCTGTCTGTTTTATATATATGCTTTTCTGCCAATTATTTTGCCTCGTTTCTCATGCCAAACGATCCTGAAACTCGAATTTTATGTTTCCAATGGATTCCTTGTGAAATTCTAATCAATTTAGGCTTTTGAATCACTCAATTTGACCTTATAATGAAGGAGATATGTAGGTTTTAATATTTGCAAATAGTGCAAATTTTTAATACGCTGTCAGGGGCAATTTCGTAATTAACCTGAACAATTTTGCAACCTTAATAAAATGACCATAACATCCTCATACGATGTCCAAATTCGATGATTCTTTTTGCTACAGGTCCGTAATTACGATACGGATCTAATAATTCATTTAAAACAAAAATCGAAGCTCATTTTTTCAATATGATATTATTTATGCTTGAAGAAACGACGTCGAAGCATAAGAAAGAAGGAGCGCAACACAACCCAAACCTATTTGAAACTCATCCGAGCCCCCGGGCTCTAAACCAAACATGCACGCAAGTCTAAAAGAATCATTGACTTGCTCGTGCGATCAAATCATGAAAATAACATGTAAAACTATGAATTAAACCTCAAAACTCATTATTTTCCTCAAGAACACTTATAGTTCATAACTTTTCAACCGGATGTCCGAATCATGTCAAACGAACTCTGTTTTTCACCAAATTTCACAGGCAAGGCCTAAATATATAAAAAAATATGTACCGGGATCCGGAACCAAAATACGGGCCCGATACCAATGATTTCAAATATTAATTCTTTTCTTTATTTCATAAATATTTCAGCAAAACAATTTATTTCAAAAATTGATTTCTAAGGCTTGGGACCTCGAAATTCATTTTCGGGCATACGCCCAAGTCCCATATTTTACTGCGGACCTCCGGGGATCATCGAAACACAGATCCGAGTCCGTTTACTCAAAATATTGACTCAAGTCAACTAAAACTAATTTTTTAATTCTAAAAATTATTATTTCTTATATTTTCACATAAAAGCTTTTCGGTTTCACGACCGGAATGTGCGCGCAAATCGAGGTATTTAAAATTAGTCTTTTTATGGCTAATAAGCCTAGAATTGAGTCTAAATTCTTAAAATGACCCTTTGGGTCATCACAAGTTCAGGATAATTAGGACTAATACTGTATTCAGAATAATTAGGACCAAAAATAATTGAGGTGTACGCATAATAAATAATTTCAAAGTCAGGGCTCTTGAGTTGAGGTGTTATGCCCATATACAAACTCTTGAATCAAGAATATTTCACCATCTGAAACATGGCCTTAAAAGAGAGTTGAGCAAAGGGGGAAATATATAATGAATTAAGAACTGATGGAAAAACTGTATTCTGTATTGAATTGCAAGCTAGGTATATATACAAGTTTACCTAAGACTACTCCTTGTATTAGGGGACTTATTCAACGATAAGGGCTATCAAAATATACTAACTTATAGATACTTTCAATGAGAGGATAACTTTAGATCTACTTGTGTACTAATAGGATAAACATAAAAGATAAAGACTATTTCTAGTATATGATAATTGGTAACAATCTGGTAAGAGTAATTAGTGTTCCAATACGCCCCCTCAAGTTAGGTTATGTGACACTAAGCCTAACTTGAACGGACTCCGGTCAAAGGCTGGGTTGGCAAGGGCTTTGGTAAGCGTATCAGCAAGTTGGTCAGCAGAGTGAACATGAACAACTCGAACCAACTTTTCTTCAACACGGTTGCGCACAAAATGAAAATCCACCTCAACATGTTTCATGCGACTATGAAAGACCGGATTCTTGCTTAGGTAAGTGACACCAATGTTGTCACAGTAAATTGTAGGGATATCACTTACAAGGAGCTGCATCTCACGCAATAGGTTTCTAACTCACAGAAGTTCAGCAAGAGCATTGGCAACAACTCTATATTCGGATTCAGTTGATGAGCGAGCTAAAGTCTTTTGCTTTTTCGAGGACCAGCTGATAGGGTTTTGGCCAAGAAACAAAATATAATCAGATGTTGAGGATGTGTCAGTGAGATCTCCAGCCCAATCAACATCAGAATACATGTGCAAATTGAATTCAAACTCGGGGGACACGCGCAAGCGAAATTGAAGTGTACCATGAAGGTACCTGAGAACACGTTTCACAGCCTTCCAATGAAGATCAGATGGTGATTGCATAAACTGGGACAATTTATTGAATGCATAGGCAATATCCGACCTTGTAAAAGATAAATATTGAAGTCTCTGTAGGACTCGGCTATAGCGAGTTGCATCTGTTAACTTAGCCCCATCATTGAGTTTGAGTAACTCGGAGGCACTCATTGGTGTTTTCGCACTCTTGCAGTCAGAATTCAATTCATCACTTAGATCTCATTGACATAATTGGCTTGGGATAGAAATTTTATCAGAACTTTGAATCACCTCAACACCAAGAAAATGATAAAGATTACCCAAGTCTTTAATTGGAAAGCGAGAGGCAAGAGAAACTATAACCTCATTCACAGTGATAGGATTGCTGCCGGTAACTATGATGTCATCAACATACACCAAAACAAACATGAGTCTAGCATGGTTGTGCCTAATGAAAAAGGAGTTATCAGATTCATTCTTGACAAATCCTATTGAGAAAAAATGGCCTTTGAGCATTATACCATGCCCGAGGTGCTTGCTTCATGCCATAAATGCCCTTGCGCAACTTACAGATATGGGTCGGATAATTATCACAAGTAAAGCCCGGAGGTTGCGTCGTGTACACCTCCTCTTCAAGGTCGCCTTGAAAGAATTCATTGTCGCACAATAGTGGATTTGACCACCAGACTGAAAGTCGAGTGAAAGTCAACACCAGGCCTCTGAGAGAATCCTTTCGTAACCAATATCTCTTTATAGCGATCAACTTAACCATCCGCCTTCCTTTTAATCTTGAAAACTCACTTGCAAGAAACAAAAGTTTTAGATGCATCATTCGGAACTACTTCCCAGGTACTGTTATTCAGTAAGGCATCAAATTCGTGTTTCATTGCTGCTCTCCACTCGGGATATTTCTGGTCTTGTTTGAATGGAGGATGTGTGATAATGGGATTGAGGTGATCAAGGTAGCCAAATATTAGTTTTGGCTTATGAATATTGTTTTGGGACCTAGTGATAATGCGATTTGGGGGTGTGGGGGCAGGGAGGTGGAGATGGGTTAGCAAGTTGTTCTGAAAGTGGTGTGATGGTAGATGCTTGAGGAAGCAGACTTGTTGGTGAATTTTGGTTGGCAGAGCGGCGTCGATAGACTAGGAGAGGGGGAGACAAACTTGGGAATGAATTGGGCACTTTTAGAGGTGAATTTGCAGGAGAAGAAGAATAAGAAGAAAGTACATCGGAAGGTGGGGCTGGGCAACGGGAATCTAGGGGGGATAAGAAATTGGAGAGAGATGGAGACTTATTTGAAGCAGAAGTTTGTGACAGGCCTGATTCCACTGATGCCGCTGATGTGTCGCTAGAAAACATGGAGGGATGAGTTTGTGGTGTAGGAGATAGATGGGGGGGATCTGTTGAAGAAGGGGAATTAGACTGTCTATTACCGTTGTTTGTGGGTATTAAAATAGGATGGGGCAATTATGAAATTATGGGAAGTGTAGGGTGGATTTAAAAGTCTCTTTATGTACAAGTTTAAGTCATTCCAGGTGATGTGATTTTAGTGCAATATTAGAGAATAAACTCTTAAAGGGAAAAATATTCTCAAAAAATTGCGCATCATGGGATAGATAAATTTTGGCAGAAACTGGATCAAAGCACTAATGACAGTGATGACTTAGAGAAAAACCTAGATAGACACAAGGTGCAGATTTTGGTTCAAGTTTATTTTTCAAATAAGGTTTTAGCCACAGATAACATATACTTCCAAAAACTTTAAGTGAGTCATAGTTGGGTATTTCACCAAATAATTTTTGAAATGGAGACATATTATTTAAAAGTAATGCTGGAAGGAGATTAATCAAATAAACAACATGATAGCATGCAAATGACCAAAAGATAGGTGGAAGTGAAGCCTCGTGAAGTACTGTTCTTGCAGTTTTGATGATATGTCGGTGTCACCGCTTTGCAAGAGCAAATCTTTGAGGCGTATATGGTATGGTAGAGAGATGTTTGATACCGTGAAGAGAGAGATAATGATCAAGACTTTTATATTCTCCTTCACCATCAGTGTAACGTGATTAAATCATGGTATCGAAATATTTTACTACCAAAGGGTGAAATTTTTAAAAAAACTCTTTGACCTCACTTTTATTTTTTAGGGTGTACAACCAGGTATATCTAGTGAATGGATAAACAAACAAGTAGTAATACAATTTTTTGTCAAGAGATAAAACTGGGGAGGGTCCCCATAAATCACTAAAAACAACCTGAAGAGGTTTAGAGATACTTAGAGTCAAAGTGTGAAACGGATGGCGATGGACTTTATTAGACGAACATGAATTACAAAACAAAAAACCGGTCTAGCTCAGAGAGAAAGGAAACGAAAATCTATTCAAAATGTACTTAAGAACTCTAGAATGTGGATGACCTAGTCTTTGATGCCAAGTTGTCATGGAATCTGCAGTAGAGGACATGTGAACTTGTGGAGTTGAGTTGGGACATTCATACAACCCATTTTTATTCCGGTCGCGCAGCAGTGGTACCCGTGTTTTCAGGTCCTTCACAAGAAAATGAAAAAGAAAGAATTCAACAAAAGTTAGATTGTCTTGACAAATTTTAGAAATAGAGATGAGGTTATGTTTAATAGCTGGGGAAAATAAAGTTTGAGTAAGCTTAAAAACATTATTTGATGCTTTTAACTAAGTACAACCAGTATGAGTTATGGAAATTTTGTTACCGTCGCCTATAGAGACGTCCTCATTGCCATGATATTATTGAAAATTATGCATCGAGGTGGTGATGTGGTGAGTGGCACCGGAATCGACAATCCATGGATTGGCTGTAGTGGTGAAGCCGGATATGTAGTTGGCTTTGGCCTCAAAATGATTGTGAGACTTGGATCGGCAGACGCTCGTGATGTGGCAATCTTGTTGCATAACTGACAACGAATAACATTAGTGTTAGTATTATTCGGGGGTTGCCATGGCGATGGAGCATTGAAGCGCATACTCTGCCGCCATTGCCGATTGTTGTTGTTCTGAAGACGATTGTTGTTATTGTTGTTGTGTTAGTTGCGAGTGGAAACTGCAGCAGTGATCAGAATGAAATTTTTCTTAGACTCTTCATGGCGAACGAAGAGTGATCAAGCAACTTTTCATGCAGTTCTTCATAGGTGACAGTGGTGTCACACGAGCGAATAGCAATAGAGATCTCACGAAACTCAGGACAAGACCACAAAGGATTTTGACAATGAGCTCGGAGTTTGACACAGGGGCACCATCAGTGGCTAGTTCATCTGCAAGAGACCGAATAACTTGAAAATATCCGGTAAAAGAGCGAGAGTCTTTGGTGATCCGGGCAAGTTGATCATGCAGGATAAAGATTAAGGTTTGGGACCTGTTTGCATAAGCAGTGTGCAAGGCGTCCCAAGCCGTCTTAGATGAGTCTGCCGCAGCAACCATGGAGGCAATGGTGGGGTCAACAGAAGCCATAAGGGCATTTTGAATTAGTTGGTCTTGACGGAACCAAGGTGCGTAGGCCGGGTTGGGGGATATTTTTGTGCCAAGGGTGATAGTACGGTTAGGAATCAGGCTAGACCCATCAAGGTGACCATAAAAGTTATGGTCGTGCATAAGCATAGAAAATTGAGCTTTTCAAGTGGCAAAATTGTGACTGCCACTAAGTTTTATAGGTAATTTGGATGCGGGATTGAATTAACTATGTTATTGGTGCCAGC
The DNA here is from genome assembly GCA_005239495.1 of Nicotiana undulata. Taxonomy (NCBI): domain Eukaryota; kingdom Viridiplantae; phylum Streptophyta; class Magnoliopsida; order Solanales; family Solanaceae; genus Nicotiana; species Nicotiana undulata. Next base: position 9,631 of record MDKH01076038.1, read on the forward strand.
GGTGTAGTCCGCATTAACTAACTCTGAGATTGTTTCCATTGCTTGCCATTGAAAAATGAAATTTGGTATAGAGAAAAAGAATTTGATCGTACTCGTTAGAGCTAGACAGGCTCAGATACCAAATCAAGACTTAAGAACTGATGGAAATAGCAAGTTGAGTACAAGTTTACCTAAGACTACTCATTGTATTAGGAGACTTTTCAACTTAAAGACTATCAAGATAAACTAACTGATAGATACTCAATGAGAGGATAGTTTTAGATCTACTTGTGTAAGTAATAGGATAAACATAAAAGATAAAAACTACTTGTAGTAGATGAGAAAGAATTGATAACAATCTGGTAAGAGGAACGGGTGTTCCAATAAAATGTAGAAAATTAATTGGAGAAATACTCTTAACCCATCATTTGAGAACTTGCCGATTTTCTAATAAGTACATTTTTCTTTTACATTGCCACAAACCTCACACTAGTAAGTCTAAATTTCTTGTAAGGTACATGAAAACAATGTGGTATTAGTATCACTAAAAGAAAAGGTACAAGAGAAGTATGTGATGATTTCCTATTTCTGAGCAACATTACAAATAGGAATTAGGCATAAATGCTAAGATCATGAGAAGAAGCAGTACGAAAATGGGGAGAAGTAGCAACAAGAAAGGTGGTGGTGGCAATGTTGGAAGAATCAATGGCAGAAGTAGCAAAGATGCAGTGAGACAAAGAAGCACAAGGACTGACTCTAAGCTGAAATAAGTAATTGATAACATTGTTTTGCTATTCTCTTGTTTGAAATTGAATGAACTGCTATAGTCCGTCTTCTTGCTGAAATACTTATGTTCCAAATTAATAAAGCCGTGTTCAGATGATTCCATGTGCACGAAAAAATTCCTGTTAGGGTGTGAACTAAAGAATGAAAGGAAATGAGTAGTGGATTACTTAATAAAGTGGGGACAAGGTGTTGATGTTAGTGGGTAATAGGGGGATGTCTCTATGTCCAAAGGTCCCCTTCCTTCACCCTTCTTCTTGTCTCCACCTACCCATATATAAAAACGGGTATTTATGGACAAACGGGTCCAAAAGGTAAGTCTCCAACATAATTTCTTATTCAACCCATTGGCTAAAAGAATTCAATTGCACTGGAGTATCTTTGTAATTGTAGCTAGAATATACTTAAACCTCTACGTTTATATTATTATTATATAACAGAAAATGCAAACATTTTCTCATTAGAAAACAATTTTCAATACTTTATAAATCAGTTTATCCATTATCTTCATTGTTTGCTACAATAGATATGGATATGCTTTTCTAGAAAGAAATTAATAAAAATCAAAGAATTGTACTTGAAAAAGATAAGAGGTGTATAGCTCAGGGGAATATTTGGTTCGGAATTATAACCTCAGTTAAGCAATCAAAAATAATTGGTCCTTTGATTTGGAAACAATGAATATTAAGAGCCCGTTTGGACATAATTTTTTCTTCTTTTTCTCCAAAACAATTTCACTTTTTTTTTTTAAATCAACATTTGTTCATAAAAAAATTCAATTTTCACTTGAATATGCATTTTGGAAATTTTCGAAAATTTGATTCAAATCACTCACAAAACTTTAAAAATAGTTCAAACTAAAATTTATGTCCAAACCTAAACTTCAAATACCATTTTCACTTTAAAAAATCACCATTTTTTTTTGAAATTTTACTATTCTTATGTCCAAACGTAGGAATGGCAGGCGGTGCGGGTGCGGGGCGCGTTCTGTCTGAACCCGCCCC
>ML261934.1:1212-14060 GCA_005239495.1 Nicotiana undulata
CAATATATATATATATATTGTATAAAGTTTCTAAAAATGTATGGTACATATTAGTCATTTGTATTTTTAGTCTAATTCTTTGCTATTATAGTAATCTGATTCTTTGCCTTTATTTCCTAGTTTGATAGGTAGTTTTCTTTTGCTAAGTACAAAAATTTATTTCATGTTAAAAATAATTAATTTTTAATTGAGTGCTTAAATTATTCATCACTATTTGATTCAATTATCATCAATATATCTTGATAAATGATAGATTTCTCAACAAGCAATTAGTTTGATAATGTTACGTTAAAAGTGTAGTAGCCGGAATATGCGATTGATAGTGTATATCTCATATTTGAGAAAAAATCCGATAAATAACCGAAAAAATAAAAAACCCGACAAAAACCGAATTCATAAAAAATCGACTTAATTAGTTTGATTTGACTCCAATATTTAAAAAATTAACTTACTTGGTTTGATTTCTTTTTCGAAAAAAACCGACCAAACGAACCATGAACACCTACTTTGAGGTGTCCAAAGACAAGGTCCAAGATATAGCAAAGTCGATGAGAGGGATATAATAGGAAGAATTTTCCAATTATACCATTGCTTTACCTTTCTAGGGCAAAAAGGAAGACTACTGTAAAAGTTGAACTAGTCTTTTTACGTGTTCTTGCCATGTCGAGTAGTAATGTACAAAATTACTACTTCCATTTTATTTATGATTGCACGTATCCGATGCTCAGTTCGGACCACCACGTACTGCATTTATAGAAAAACTAACATAATTTTAAACCCGCAAACTTTTGAATCAGAAAACTCTAAAATTTCTAAACTCGTAAACTTTCAAATATATAAACCTCGAAATTCATAATTTTGAGACTCGTAAAATTTCGAACCTGTAAAATAAAAAATATAAAAATCAGAACTGAAAATACATAAAAAGGAATTTTAAAAATTGCGGGGAGGCGGGGTAAAGGGGTTGGGGTGGGTGGGTGGTGCAGAAAAACGAAAAAATAGAAAACAGAAAATTGAAAATACAAAAAAAAATTGCGGGGGTGGAGGGTGGGTAGGTGGGTTGGTGGTGACGGGGTTGAGGTGACGAGTGGCGCAGAAAAACGAAAAAAAAAAACATAAAATTGAAGTTGGAGGGGAGTTGCGGTTAGATGTGAGGATAAGTGGAGTTTTTGGAAAATGTTTTCCTAATTTTTTCTAGGGAAGTCATTTTCCTTCAATTTCAAAAAAATGTGATATCTAGGAAAATATTTTTCAAACTATTTTGTGCAACCAAACAGTGAAAAATGGAAAAATATTTTCCGTCATACCAAACACACCCTTATATACGCAACTCTAACTATCGGATGGCGTCTATGATCAATTCCTGATTTATCACCAAAATATCGTTACAAATGTTGGGATATACTATTAACCATGCGATTAGACATAGTATTTTATTTTATTTTATATGGAACAATTATTTATTTAATTTATTCAATTCAATAAAGTACTATATTAAATAGATCATTTGTTACACGTGTGTCCTTTTAGTTATGTAGTAGACAGTTTAGTGTATGGAGTCTTAGCTCATGCACAAAAGATTAAATTGTTGGTTCTCATAATTAATAAACTATGTTCACAATCAAAGATATTATTGGACAAAATATCTTGATGATTGTAGCACAAGATTATAGTATAATTTGTCTTGATTATGGGAGTGGTTTTACTCCGACTTCTTGTGCTAGTATACTCAGTGTATATTGAACGGACCAAGTAGAGAAAAGATGTTTTTGTACTGAATATATAAAATATTTTCTCTAATTCATTAAATGAACTTATATTCTTAATCTTGATATAATTATTATGATCAATGTAATTTGTTTATTGTTTTGATTTATCAAAAGGTACGACTCTATTCAGAGTTAGTGTATGCCTAATAGATTAGACAATAACGAATAACATTTGTGAATAATAATTAGTTGATAAAATTCATGACTCGATTTTGAGTTTGATGATACCCCTTTATGTAAGCTTATTAAGCTTTCATGTGAAAATCCGGCCGGTGGATTTTGTATACGTCACATGAAATAGTTTAAACGGAATTGTAAAGGATGTTAGTTGATTAAATTAAATTTTCAGTGATTTAATTTAATTAACTGGTATTTGAGATCTTAACATGGGGGGTTAAAATAGTGTTATTGAATTTTCGAAATTCATATTGAGAAGTTCAATTGCAGTTTTTAGTGGAATAACTTGTAATTAATTATAGTAAGAATTAATTCATGCTAATTTTGAATTAATGCTATAATTGGTAGCCTCTTATTATTTATGTGGTCCCTGCTATACCTAGTAAAAACCTGGACAAGAATTGGGTAAAAAGTAACTTGGGAGAAAATTCATCCGGTAGAGTTAGAGTAGGATTCTACTTGTGCAAGTAGAATCCTACACGTTTTTGGAAGAGAATTTCGGCCAAAAAATAACTCTACTTAAGGAAGACTAATTTCAGCTAATTACACACTTTAGATTTGTATTGGTTTTGCCCACCCAAAAGCAAAATCGTCCAAGGCTTTACTAGGCATATAGCAGAAGACTGCATCCCTGGATTTTTGTTGTTTGGAAGATTTGTGCAACGATTTAAGGAGGTTAGTGCTTCTAATCTTGTAATTATAGCATTGTCTAGTTTATATGTATTAGTGTCACGACCCCAAATCCCAACCGATCGTGATGGCGCCTATCGTGGAACTAGGCTAGCCAACACTCAGAATTTTCACATTTTTCTTTTCAAATATGTCAATTTATTTTCAGCAATTCATAACACGCATATAAATTTCGAAATCTTTAAACAAAACAATTAAGCTAACAGTCTACAACCGTCCCCAAGACCCGGAGTCAACATGTCATGAGCATCTACGAAATAAACTAAATTTGCTATCGTCAAGACCAAGTCTAGGAATAAAATACTAATACTAAATAAAGAAGGGAAATGGGGAAGCTGCGGACACTGGACAGCTACCTCGAAATCTCCAAGATGACGATGAACGAAACTCGGATGACTACTGCTCTGAACTAGTACCTGGATCTACACACAGAGGTGCAGGGAGTAATGATGAGTACGCCAACTCAGTAGTAATGAAAATAAATCACAGTCTGAGAAATACGAAACACACAACACAGATACACCAATTCACAAAACAGTAAATCACCAAGTCACCATAAGTATTCATCAATTACATAAGTTCAAAAACCAATTTTCAGAAATTCTTTGAAACAAGTATAATTTCAATATATCTCAGTAAAACCCTCAGTAAAAAAAAGTTTGAAAAATGAAGTGAAGCATAGTTCAAAAACTTAGTAAAATCATCATAAATCTGCCCCTCGGACCATAATCATTTCTCGTAACAATTTTCCTTAGTATCAGCCCATCAGGCAACCTCACAGTCACTCAATATTAGCCCATCAGGCAACCTCACAGTCTCTCAGTATCAGCCCCACGGGCAACATCACTCATTAGGTACCTGCGCTCACTAGGGGTGTATACGACTCCGGAGGGGCTCCTACAACCCAAGCGCTATAACAAGCCACATCATGGCATAAATCACACATAATATTGACCCACAACCTCTCTCATATCACAACATCCTCACAATAATGGCCCACAACCTCACTGAGTCAGACACTCTCAACATGCCCTTCAGGCCATAAATATACCAGGTTCTCGACCCAAATACAGTGTTTCATCTTCAATAAATAGTATCAAAATACTCTAAGTGTCAAAACAATTATCAAGAAAATACTGAGTGAAAATCATAACATATCAAGTGAGGAAAATAGTAAAAACAGCCCCAAGGGGTAAACAGATCGGCACTAGGCCCCAAACATGGCTTACAACCCAAATTATATCAAATATATATCAATACTATTAAGCATAGGCTTAAAAATCGGTTTCGCAACTCAATAGTTGCCTAAATAGGGCATATATTTCCAAAGTTCCAATCTTTGCATTCCAAAACCTGTGAAAGGGTGTAAAGTCCGAGGTTTCATACCCTCAGGACGGGATTTAAAGACATTACTTACCTCAAACTAGCCCGAAAACTATTTCGCAATGCGCTCGCCTCTCGAATCAACTTCCGAGCGCTCCGAATCTATAAAGATTAGACCTTTATCATCAAAGTATGCTTAAGGAATGAATTCCAATTGAAAATACCAATTTTAGCTCAAAACCCGAGTTTAGCCAAAACACGCCCCCCGGGACCGCGTCTCGGAACTCGACAAATTTTATACTAAAATTTTCTTCATCATCTCACGAGTCCGTACATATAAAGAACGCTAAAATCGGAGTTCGTTTGACCCCTCAAATCGTCCCCTAAAGGTCTCATAATCTCAAGCCCTAACCCCATCTTTTTCTACTGATTTTCATGAATTAAACACTGAGATTATGTTTCTTAATCACCTATAATCGAGTTTTTTGGGTCCAAAATACTTACCTCAATGATGAACGATGATTTTCCTTCTCTAAAATCGCCTCCAAGCTCTTTTCCCGTTCAAAAATGGTGTTAAAAAGGTCTAATGGTCACGGAGGGTTTAATTTTATATTGCCCAGGTATACACACTGTGCGATCGCGGATCCAATTGTGCGTTCGCAGTGAACAAAATTTACCAGCCCTTATTTAACCCTATGCGATCGTGGCCTCCTCTATGCGATCGCATAGAACAAATTTTCCAACAGCCTTCTCCAACTCTTCCGGATAGCCTCTAGCATAATGGTCATAACATTTTGTAAAAAACTTCAAATTATAATTGGCTTAACTTTCTGAAAAACTAGACATCAAGAGCTACAACTTCTATTTTTGGATCATCTTCAAATTCCTTATAGATTGTGAGTTATAAGCTTCCAAAGTCGGGACAGTGCAGCAGAAAGTTTACTCTGTGAGATCGCGGGAAGCCTTGTGCGATCGCATAGAACAACTCAATTTTTCCAAATTTTCTCTGTGCTAACGCATCCAGATCAATGTTATCGCACTGTACACCCCTGAAGCCAAAACCCAGCAACTAGAAATGGCCTAGAAATGGTCCGAAACCACCCAAAACTCACCCGAGACCCTCGAGATCTCAACCAAAACATACCAACACATCCCATAATATCACACAAACTTAGTCGAGCCTTCGAATCACCAAAAACAACGCAAAAACACTAAAATCACATCGCATTCAAGCCTATGAACTTTTAAATTTCTAAATTCCACCAAAGATGCCGAAACTATCCAAAACACATCCGATTGACCTGAAATTTTGCACACATATCCAAAATGACATTACGAACCTGTTCCAACTTCCGGAATTCCATTCCGACTCCGATATCCTATTTTTCACGGCCAACCGGAAATCGCACAAAAACTAACTTTTGCCAATTCAAGCCTAATTCTACACCGGACATCACAAAAATATTCCGAACACACTCCTAAGTCCCAAATCACCTAACAAAGTTATTCGAGCCATAAAATTCGCGTTCCGAGGTCGTTTACCAATAAGTCAACTCTCAGTTGACTTTTTCTACTTTAAGGCTATTTTTAAAGACTAAGTGACTAATTCTCACTATAACCTTTCCGATTTCAAGCCTACCAACTCTAACACATCAATAATAATATATCCAAACCATGACAAGTCAATAACAGTAATTATAATACATTCTACGGAACGACCGGTCGGGTCGTTACAATTAGAGGCCTGGATTGTTTGCTTGCTTCCGCTGCACATATTCTAACAACAAAATGTACTTAGGAATTGGTCGTAAATGGCTTGAATTGCTCTAGAAAATAAACTAAGTCTTTTACATTCTTGAAGTTGACTCTCAAGACGTTCTTGCCATGTTGAATAATGGAAAAATCTGCTATTCTCTTTTTATACTTAGATCGGTCCACCACGTACTAAAGCATATATAAAAAATCTAATAGAGTAGCTGATGCATGAATGCAAATTAGAAAATTTATGTGATTTACTTTTGTTTAGTATATTTTTAAAATAATGACATATTTTCAATTTTTCTAATAGAATAGAATGATAGATGAATATGTTATACGTAGGGTTAAATTCGGATAGCTGAAATGGAGAAGTGCTACCCGAATGTTATGCGATAGAAGTACCTGCGAAGGGGAAAGGTAAGTTCTATAGAACAACTATAAGATCGGCTATGTTAATATTGGGCTGCTAAAGTTCAACATATCCACAAGATGAGTACAATTGCAGAAATGCGAATGTTACGATGGATGTGCGATCACAAGATTAGATAAGATTAAAAATGACCATATTTGCCAAAAGGTATAAGTAGCACACATTGAAGATAAAATGAGAGAAGGTCGCTTGAGATGGTTTTGTCATATCCTGTATCGACTTACAGATGCACCAGCCGGTAGGTGTAAAACCATGGGGGGGGGGGGGGGGGGGGGGGGGAATGTGTGAAAACGAAATTAATGAGGTAGACCTAAAATCAAATGGAAGAAAATTGTCTCGAAAGACCTACAAATCCTTGGAATCAACACAAACTTAGCTACTATAAGTCACAAAGGAGAGAAAAATCTATATAGGTAATACCTACTAGTTGGAATATGTTTTAAATTTGGTAAAGAACTCCTATCATCATCATCGTTATTATATATTTTTCTTTTTTATTTGTACAATTATTTTATTTTGATAATGATGATGATAGTTGAGCCATATGAAAAGAATGAGAATTTATATTATCGGTCCCAACTTACTTGTAACTGAGGCATAGTAATAGTTATTGTTATTTTAAACTTTTACTATAATCAAGAAATCCATCCGGAGCTAACTCTTAAGGGGCGTTTATCCTATTCTTCTCCACTTAAATATCAAACTTAATTTGCATGGCGAAGACCTCAAACCTGTCACTAGTCACAAGTAATGACACTATTTAAATTTTAAATTTTTTGTTTGACTTTTAATGACATTATGATATAACTACACAAATATTTGTAGTATATTTAGACAAAAAGTTTAATTTTTTAATTTTTTTTCTTAAATACCGTATCTAGTCAATCTAACAAATTACCCAAAATTGAACAAAAAGTGTGTTATATAGGGAGTAATATATATAAAAATAAAAAGTCGATTATTTAAAAAAGAAAAAGAAAAGAAGAAACTCTTCCGTGGGAGTGGGACCATGAAAAAAGGAGAAAAAAAAAAAAAAAAAAAAACTCTCCGAGGGGACCGAGGTGGCTGAAATCTTAGCTTATATAACTACCAAAATTAATTGTTAACTCTTCCTTCTTCAAACAAACTTCCATCTAAAGCCGCCAAACATAATGACTCTTTCATACTTCTTTCCATCGTCGGCGTCTCGTCGGAAAACCTGCCGGAAATCTAATTTCCGGCAGCGGTCGTTGACTATGGTAAAGCAACAGAAAACAAGATTCTACATCCTTAAACGTTGTATCATCATGCTTTTGTGCTGGCAAAGTCATTCTGTAGCTGATTGATTTGCAATAATTCAATCATTTCTTGTGAATATTTGTGAAAAAAGAAACTTCAGAGATGTTGTTTTTTCGTTCCTTTCAAATGGGTAAAGCTTTGTTTCAGCCGCTGACTGACCATGCTTTCTTTAAGCCGATGGTCTATCGACAACAAGCTCTGCGTATATATGAGATTATACTGGATAGATTGCTGCTGTTGTTGTTTGTTTCAGCTGGTGATCAAGGCCATGGTTGAAGCTATGTTGGCCCAAGGATAGTATAAATGATCACCATTCGCCGAAAAATTATACTACGTATAAAATAAAATATTACTTATTATTGGTGAAAAATAGGGTTTGAACACCCTTGCAGAGTCCACTGTCAAAAGATATTCAAAATTTAAATACCCTTATTAAATTTTTTGACTTCTGATCAAGACTTTGGAGATATCAAAGAAAAAATTATGATAATGAATTTCAAGAATTCCAATGGCCAGAATTTGTCAAAGAATTCAGATTTATGGAATTTTTGGAAGAGTGAAGAAGAGGAGAAGATTGGAAAATATCTAGACGATCACTTATGTAAACAACCGGAGAATCACAGCAGAGACGGATCAAGAATTTAAAGTTTAAGAGTTTCTACTATTTTATAATTAAATATTTATAGAGATTTAATAAAAAATTTAATACATATACAATATCGTCAATAGGTATTTATACAGATGATAAGTTTTTGTAGGGAGTGAAAGGGAAAAGTTTGAAAAAGAGAAGGATTTGTTTTCTCTTTATTTTTATTTTTATTTTTTTCTGTTTGATTTTTCAGTGTTTATAATAATTAGAGGTGAGAAATTCCAGCAATAAAAGTGTTGTGTTCTACTTCCTGTCATGATTGAATATTGGAAAATCACAATCCAGCAATCTATTTTTGAATTAATTGGTTATTAAGGGCTAGCTTTAGGTAGTCTTTTTTTAGTTTCCAAATTTTAGATAACAATACTTTTCAAAGAATAACAGGAAAATTTAGGAAAATGAATGAAGAGAAATGTTAAGGAAATGTAATTTGGTTTTGTTCTTGTACATGTGGCATCCTTAATAATGTTATCCATCTTGTTATTTCGAAAAAAAATAAAAAAATAGTGAAACGATTAAATTCTTCTACATATAATTAGACGTCTCGAGTTGAGCTCCTCTTCTATAAGGAGTTCTAAAAGACCTTCCTCTCAGACAGAAAAAGGATGTTTTAGCGCTTTTCGGTATCTGTTCTGTCGTGTATTCCCTTTTTCGTCTTTTGTAAGATCGAGAGTGAAGGGCTCCCCGCTAAATCGTTTTTATATATTCCCCTTTTAAGGATACTTTCTCGAGCCGTTTTCCTTTTTTTACGGCGTAAATATGGACTAGTCGGATAAGTGAGTTTAAAATATATTGAATCTTGAAAAAATAAAATTAAAAAAACAAAAAAAAAAGATAAAAAATACAAGTAGTAAGAGTTATTGTAGCCTTGAGTGGTCCAAAGAAAATGGACAAGATATTCCAAGTAGATGAGAGGGATGTTGAACAAGAACGAACTTTTCAATATTCCATTGCTTTATCATTTTAGTTTATTGTATGTCTTTCATGTTATTGATATTATTTTTTGGGTTTTGTTATCGCAAATCTATTATTTTTTAGCCGAAAGTCTCTCGGAAACAACCTCTCTATCCCCTCCAGGGTAGGCAGGGGCGGACCTACGTGGGGAAGTGAGGGGTCACGGGAACCCGTTAACCTCGGCAAAAATACAGTATATGTATTTTATATCTCTATATATATACTAAGGACCCCTTAAATATTTGACGTGTGCTCCTAAACATAAAAGCTAGACAGAGAAGTTGTTTAAGAAAGCACTCAAAGTGCCCTCACTTCTGTGAAGTCCTAAGTACGAATCCCATTGCCTACAATTTTTATAATTCTATTGTACTTTTGCTTTTTTTGAATTCAATTATTGTTTAACTACTTAGTAGTCAACAAGTTATATTTTTATAACCTTTTCTGAATTTAATTGTAATTTGATGTATCTACATAATAGTAAACTTAAAACTTAACTAACTTTTTTTCAAATCCCCGGCTCATTCAAAAGTCTGAATATTCATTAGCCTCCCCCTTCACAAATAGAATAGCAAACTCTTCTGCCTCCCTTCAATTTAGTTAATTCTTTTTCAGTTCTATGCATCTCTTCTAAATTTGATAGCCCTATTAGGTGACAACATCGATGACTGAATTTGAGTCTCTTCTTCTTTGATTTTATTTGACTCAGTCTTTTTCTTGTGAAAATTACTCTAGAAAGATAATATAAACATTTGCGTTTTTGATTTATTGAAATTATACTCAGATTAGCAGTTGACTCTTGCATCATTTGGAGGAGAAAGCGTTAAATTATCAGGTATTTAATATACTACTTAGTTAAGGAGATATATTTTTGTTGATTCAATATTAATTTAGTCATATTGCTTGCATATGAATGGTCAATTGGAGCTGTCGATTATTGAAAACAATCTGCCTAAAAAGCAAAAATAGAAGAAAGATCCTTAGGTGACCGAAGAAAATGTTATTTTGCTTGGAATCGTTATTTTTAGGAAGTTCTTGTTCTTATGAATTTAGATAACTTACTCTTTGGTGAAGTTTAATTCTTTTCTATCAAGTTCTAGTATTAAGAGACAATGCCTCTCATTTTATAGATGAGTTTGATGTGAAATAATCCCGACCTTGATATGAGTGGACGATGTACTTATGTTGTATTAGTACCAAATTAATAATATTCGATAATATCGAGGTTTGTATTTTAATGATAGTTATCATAATCATTAAGTTTTTATAGACTTGAACATCGAACTTTATCGCTAGCTAGTACTTGGTATACTAAAGATGGTGCCCCCGCTATGCTCAAATCTTGGGTCCGCCTCTGGGGTAGGAGTAAGGTCTGCATACATTCTACCCTCCCCAAATTCCATTTATGAAATTTTATTGGGTTGTTGTTGTTGTATCTTTTTAATTTGGATACAAGTAGACCTCCTTTCATTTGCATTAACACCCTAACAATACTTGAAGTATACTATAGATTCTCCATTTCTCTCATAGCTTTTCAATTATTTTTTCTTTTATATTAATGGTTTAATGTGTTACAATTAATTGTGAATATTTTTTATGAGCTAAATAGAAAAGAATCAGATCAGGCTTAAGTTGCCCATCACAATTTTATTTTTCGTAATTTTTTAATCTTTACCTATTTAGTTGATAATCAATATCCACTACTACATTAACTACCAACCAGGATTAAGTCGGGTATCTTGGTATGAAATTTGCGATTAAACTACCTTATGTTTGGTTGAGGGTATTAGTTAAAACTTAGATAACTTTTATATCACAATTATGAGATTATCTATCCCACATAAAAGGCCGGATAGACAATCCTAGTTATTATCTCAGGATAGCCTAGTTTTGAACCAAACAGTCCCTTAGGATTAGTTACATTACTGAACATTAAAATATATAGGTAAATATGTTTAAGAAAGGCAGCAAGCGGGGATAGCTCAGTTGGGAGAGCGTCAGACTGAAGATCTGAAGGTCACGTGTTCGATCCACGTTCACCGCATTTTTATTTTTCGCTTTTCGTTTTGGCTTTTCTAATAATTTATTTGGACTTGAATGTAAAAATTGGAACAGTTCCATATATACTATGGTATGTGGTTTAAGTTTTAAAAAAATTGGTATTAGGTATGGTATTTGATATTTTAAAATAAAATACCGAGATACCGAGACCGTACCGAAATATATATTATTACACAATACACATATTATAAGTTATAACTTAAATATAACAAATCTAAAAATTTACCTTCCTTTATTCTCTAAGTTCATCAACTAACTCTAAGCAAGTAACAAGACATTTTTAATGAACAAATTTATTCTTTTATGTAGAATTTTCTTTCTTTGGGTTGGTATTTTCTGGTTTTGGACAAAACTTTTGTCAACAAACGTTTTTACTTCTGTACTTTCGAGTACTTTAATTAAGAATATTATCGTCTATGACTCTATGCAATGGTTAGTATTCAAAGGGAATAAACCTAAGTTACAGAACCGAATAAACCGAAACCGAAAGGAGAAAAAACGAGCCATACCGAATTTAATTAGGTACGATATTGTATAACATTTTAAGAAATCGAATACCGAAAATACCGAATCGAAATGCCGTACCTTACCGACCGACGAACTACCCTAGTTAAAAGAGGTATGTAGTGCAGTTTAATGTTTTATTTTCAATCATGGAAACTCATAAATGCAAAATTCAATGAAATATAACAAGCATGTGTTCTTGACTTGTTGAAAATATAGATGGGTAAAATAAGTAATTTGATTTGACAAATAAGACTTGTAATTAAAATAATAACTTAGTAACATATTATGGTACTGTAAGTCCAAGTTCAATGTGATTTTTTTATTCTAACTAAGGCCGCTAGAAAAACAAAAAAGAAGAAGATAAGAACTGATGGATTATTATACGATAGCGGAAGCAATCCCAGTATCAAAAGCACATGTAATCTAGACAGCTAATATAATCAGGATTTTACGGGTTACCTCTTGAAGCGTGAACAAAGCTCCTCTACCACGTAAGCCTCCAATTCCACAGCAACTCAATGTTCTCCACCACCTGTACGATCACGATCTCTAAGTGTTCCACGGTCTTTTACTCTGTTACCCAAATAATATCCGAAAATAGCAATTTCGTGTCGAAATTTTTAGAAAAATATGCTGAAAATTTCGGCCACCAAGTGTAACCCTCTCTAGGTGGAAAATTTTATGTATTTATAGCACAAGTTTTAAGGGTTAAAACCTTTTTCCAAAACCTGTTGGGTTTTCTTTTCCACCAAAAAAGGATTCCTTTATTTCCTATTATTTAGGCATAGTAGTGACCACAAAATTTAATTAACAAGGCTTCCAATTATGGAATTAATTTATAATTTTCGAAATTAATATCCACCATAATTAATTACGAATTATTCCACTAAAAATTCGTAATTGCACTCCTTATTCAATTTCGAAATTCATCCACTAAATCTTATTTAACTCCCCATGTTAAGATTCAGATACTAATCAATTAAATTAAACTACCGACGATTTAATTTATTGATTATTTCCTTTAGACTTTCGCTTAACTTATTTCATGTGTCGGATACAAAATCCACTGGCCGGGTTTACACATGAAAACTTATAAGCTTTCATAAAGGTGTATCATCAATCTCTAAACCGAGACATGTATTCCGTCAACTAACTATTACTTCGCCAATGTACATTATTATTATCCAACTTACCAGGCATATTGACCCACGAAAGAATCTCGCCTTTTAATAAATCAAAACAATAATAATATACA
>ML261936.1:0-10236 GCA_005239495.1 Nicotiana undulata
AAAATTGGTATTTTTCAATTGGAATTCATTCCCTTAGCATAATTTGATGATAAAAATCTGATCATGGTAGATTTGGAGCACTCGGAAGTTGATACGAGAGGCAAGCGGGTTGTAGAATAGCTTTTCGGGCTAGTTTGAGGTAAGTAATATCTTTAAATCATGTCCTGAGGGTATGAAACCCCGGACTTTGCACCCTTTCACGGGTTTTGGATCTCACAAATTGGGAATTCGGAAATATATCCGTTTTTAGGCGACTATTGAGTTGTGAAACCACTTTTAAAGCCTATGCTTAATAGTATTGATATATTTTGATATATTTGGGTTGTAAGCCATGTTTGGGGCCTAGTGCCGATCTGTTTTAACCCCTATGGGCTGTTTTTACTATTATCCTCACTTGATATGTTATGATTTTCACTCAGTCTTTTCTTGATGATTGTTTTGACACTCAGAGTATTTTTGATATTATTTCTTGAAAATGAAACACTGTTTTTGGGTTGAGAACCCGGTATAATGATGGCCCGAGTGGCATGTTGAGACNTTGATATTATTTCTTGAAAATGAAACACTGTTTTTGGGTTGAGAACCCGGTATAATGATGGCCCGAGTGGCATGTTGAGAGTGTTTGACTGAGTGAGGCCGCAGGCCAATATTGTGAGGATGTTATGATATGAGAGAGGTCAAGGGCCCATATTGTGAGTGATTTTATTTTTGGCAAAGGCGAGCCAACTGAAAGCATATCCTCGTCTCCACTACATTGTTCCCCTTCATCAGTCGAGTCCGCCGCAAAATCAACACCCCAGTCTTCATCATCTTCGCCCCAAAGTTCGGATTTAATTGCTAGCTCTCTCAAATTTTCTTTGATAATTTCGTTGTCGTTTCCAGTGCACATCACCAACTGTTCAGTGTGTCCTCCATGCTCCCCAAACAATTACAACGATTGTAATGGTACCTCAAAGTGCACCATCATCGCATTTTGGGCATCTTTGATGATATGTTCTATCTCTGGACTGGAAACTGAATTTTTTGAGAGTTGGTTATGTTTTGCACTGACTGGTGTATTTGAGGGCAAACTCCTAATGTGGAGGATGTTGGGTAGAGTTTTGCACTGACTGGTGTATTTGAATTACTGGTTTTTTAGGCTGCCTCACATTCAAGTTGCTGCAATCTCTACCCAACATCCTCCACATTAGGAGTTTGCCCAAAGCCTTCAACCCTAGCTGGAGATTTCTCCACTGTTTCAACAAATGCTAGATCAAGCTGCCCAGCGCCTGCTGCATTAGTTTTAAAAACCCCAGCAGCAGCTCGATCTCCAGCTCTCTTTGATGCACCAGCAGCGTCCAAACCATTTAGTGTACCAACATCATCCACGACCTTTGGACCTCTTCGAGATTTTTGCATCTGAGACTTTGAAGCTGCCTCGCCTTCACACTGTTGCATGGTCGTCGCAATATCATCCAACACAGTTTCGTGCATCAGATTATGTTGTACAGTCGTCCCTTCATGTTTGTTAGGAATTGCTGATTTTTCTACAGATTCAATAGGTGCTACAGCTGTTGCGGTTGCATACTGTTTGCAACTGCTGGAAATAAATGAATGTTGCTGCTGCTTTCTTGTGGCTGGAGATTGCCTAGATTTTGTAATTGATTTATGATGAGCCTGCTTCCCTCCCTTCACAACATCTTCCATGCCTTGTTCATTCATCAAGGTATCAAAAGTGTTAGAAACATTAACATTTTTTGTTGCACTGGTCCGAGTTTTGTGAGCTGAAACATTTCTTTTGTTATGCGAGGACTATGTATGATTTACCACTGTCCAATCTCTTGCTTTTGACTGGTCCAATATTTGAAGATCTGCTATAAGACCTGATGATTGTCCAATTAAATCAGCATATGCAGCAGTAGGTTTAACCACCCCAGTAGCAGTTCGACCATTAGTCTGCACAATTTCATTAGGATTTTTCCCATCCTTAGAAGTTGTAGCAGCTGCACCCTTAGTAGGAGGTGATTCTTGCATCATATTCTGCCCTTTTCCATGAACCACTGATGCATCTCGATCATGCCCCTTAACCTCGTGCATACCAATAATCCCAGTGGCATCTGTTGAAATCGCAGCGACAAGTCGATCAACATTCAATGGAATAGTAGGTTCTGCACTATCCACGTTTGACACCACAATATCTGACTGTTTTCCAGGTACTACACCATCACATGGAGCTTGTAAGATTTGCTCAATACCAGCTGATAGTCGATCTCCATCTGCCAAACCATCCACTACATTACCAGTAACTGCCAACACTCGTGCAAACACTGTGTTAGCAGGTATATCAACTGGACATTTGAGTCTCACATGATCTGATGCATCTACTGCTATATCTTGTTTCCTATTACCAGTAGCTAATTCAACCCCTTGCACATATTGTCGATTACCAGTGTGTACCCCTTCACCATCTCCCTTTTGTCCAGCCTTAGTCCCAACCAATTCACCATTAAATCTTTTCCTCTCAATGTGATCAACCTTAACCCCATCCGAAATCTTCTCAAAAATTTGCCCAGTTTCAATTGGAATTGCATCAACAGTAGCCAAAGTTTCATGAATTTTCCCAGTTCCTTTTGTATTAGCTTTCACACACAAATGCCCAGCTACTATTTTTTCAACAGTAGTATATGTTGCTCGATCACCAGTAGAATCTGTTGCTCGATTAAGCTGTAAACTCTGTTGCTCGACCAATCTGTTTTTTCCTGCTCCACCTATTAATTCTTCATCTGTTGCTGCATCAGTCTTACCTCTTTGTCCAGCTCTCTTTGAATTTAGATAATCCCTAGCATCGCCTTGCAACTGTTCAGTCATCGATACATTTATAACTGGCAGATCACTCTCCACTGTTGCACCTGTTTTTGTTATCTCCTTCACACCTTGTTCTTTCAACAATCGACACGCTTTATCGTCATGTACTTGATGCTTGCAATATGTACAATATTTTGGAAGATTGTCATACACAACTTCCTGATAATGCACGATTGTTTTACCTGTAACTTTGTCGACCATCAAAATCTTTACCTTCTTAGGATGATTTTCCAACAGATCAAGAATTACTTTGACCCTAGCCGCACTAGATCGTGTTATTTCTTGCGTCGCCTTGTCCATAGCAAGCGCTTTACCAACAGCTGAAGCGATAGACAGTAACGACCTCTTAGCGAAGAAGTTAGGCGGCAAACCTGGAAAGGATATCCATACGACTGCCATGGACGTTTCCTCTTTCGGCATGAATCCTAACGTCCATGGGAATGTTCTAAAATAGAATGCATCGCCGTTTGCCTTAACATAACCAGTTGATCTTGATAAAAACTGAACATAATCGTTAGAAAGATCAAATCTGATTAACACATGACGAAATTCCAGCAGTCCTATGTTACAACAACCTTAAATATCGAATTGCGACGAAAAAACTTTTCTAAACTCCTGTAAATCAGGTTTACCGTATGAAAACTTCATTATAACAGCTTAATGCAAACCTTCTTCTCTTGTGAATTGATTAATCTCGTCCATTGAGAATTCTACTGTTGGTTCACCATGCACGATAATTATTGGAATCAAGTCGAGGTTGGATGCGGCAGATTGTTTTGGTTGAACTTGTGTTGCGTATGACTGTTTTTGTTAATATTTGTTACAGCTTCAGTTGTGTATTGACTTATTTCTCCCACAACCAAAGGTTGGGGAGAGATTGAAGCAGCCATGGCTGCCAAAATTAAGAAGAAATAAACGCCAGAGAGGAAAGCTCGAGTTTAGGGTTTAACTTGTGTATTAGGTATTTCTGTTGAAGATGTTAGGTGTTTTTTAGGTGAGAATATTAAAGCCCTATTGAGCCATTTGGGTTTTATAGAATTCAAAAAGGTTAAAGAGTGACGATGAATTGATGATGTGAGCATAGTCGGGTAAAAATCAGAGAGATAGAAGGGAAAATTGTTTACGGATTTACTTGAGAAAAGGGAGGATATAATCGATGAGGTACGAGAGATCGCTGGTCAGAACCCTAATACCCAGAGGTCATTGCAATTGACCTTTGAGTGACAAATATCAATATTGAAACCAGCTAGCATACCAGATTCGCTTTGATTTGAAAAGACAGAGGAGAAGATCTGGCGAGTTGAAGTTTCACCCTTTGGTAAGACTTCTTCAAATAGGTTTATTGAGATTACATGGGAAAAAATGGAAAGAAATGATGAGCTTCGTAGTAAAGAGGCAGAGTGGATGGCCATGCCTGTCATGGATTTGAAAACCTCAAATGATTTGAAGTTTCATCTTTGGGTTAGGGTTTTCGGATTTAGGGCTTTGAGCTTCAAAAATGAGTAAGGGTTCAGCGAGAATCATGGGTAATGAAGGCAGAGGAATGTTTTCTAGTCATGATTCATGACCTTGAACTAATTAGTGCAAAGTTTTAGGTGCACGAGAAAGGTCACGAGGCAACCATCCACTGGCCAAAATATTGGCTATATCAGCATACCAAGGCGGCCTTTCGGAGATTGCAAAAATTGACTATTTTTCCATTTCCTTAATTTGCACTATGTCATTGCTCGTTGTTGTTTCCTGTTTGTTATATCTCATTATGTATGTGACAACGATATATATTGGATTGAAATTTATTCTTATCTTTCGATTCATAGAATGACTTAGGCAAGCCTAAAGAACTTAGGATTAAAAAAGAAGCTTTAGTTAGAAATTAATTTCATATCTGCTAATCATAAGCTGTTATTAATTTTCCATGCTTTACTAACTCTTTTCTTAAAGATTTTTGAATCCCAAAGGCATTCGTCCCTCTTTTCAAAAATCGGAATTTCACGGTTCAATCTTTCAAATGGAATCAGTTATTTTGAAAATCCTAAGGTGTTGTTGCACTAAAACAAAAGTTTTTCTACTTCAAAATGAAGGTACATCTTAGAATCATTTGCATAACATTCTTTTACCACATTAGAATGACCCCAACCTCCATGATTTAGGATACAAAAGGCTGTAACTTGATTTCCTTTTCATAATTACACAAATGTTTCCATCTTTAAAAGTTTCTTTTTTAAGCCTATATATACTAACACTAATTTCCAAAGGACTTTACTTTAAATCCATCTCCGTTAAACCATACTCCTCCTTGTAGAAATTATGTCCTAATATATGGTAAGCTTTACCCTTAGAAGACTAGTTAAGGCATAATACAAATAATTAATTCCAAATCTAGTCTAAGTCCTATGGAGCTACCTCAGATAGATTTTAAGGGGTGCCTAAAACCTTCCTCTTAGAAGAACAAGAACCCTTACCCATGATCTCACTGGTTAGTATCCTTTAGTAATTAAATGGGTACCCTAGTATAACTTTACATATTAGGTGGCGACTCTAATTCATCAGCAACAGAGAAACCACAAGTTAAATCTTGTTTTGACTAGTGCAAACTAAGGTGCAACAACCCTTATTTCTCTCATTGATATTTCTTTGTTGCTCATGTATTGTATTATGTGATACAATTCTTAATTTCTTAATCTTAGTAGTTAATCATAGTTGATAATCATCAAATCAAGTGTTAATTTTCCTGGATAGTAATCAACTGAAGATTATTCGAGCACTGTTTAAATTCAATCCCTGTGGAGACAATAATTGAACTGTATTATCTTTGAATAACGAGCAATAATTTTATGTTGTGTTTTTCACTCGTCGGTACTGTAATCGGATTCATTCATCTCTGTGGACAGCCCCCAAATTGGCCAATGAATCTACTTCTATGTTTTATTCCCTCAGGATATAGGTGATTGACCACTTCCTGAATCATGTGAGAATAGTTTGAACTTTAATAACATATTGTTGCATGCGTTTCTTTGTTTCAAATATCCCATAGCCTTGGTTTAACACCAGCTGCAAATCACTTTTTTTTATAACCTCACAGCCATGGTCTGATCGAGTCTTGCAATCAATGCCTCAAAATCGACTTCATTGTTAGTCAAAGGAACAGTTTTTGTGGCATGCCTCAAGGTTTCTCCCTAAGGAGACAACCCCGAGCCCGGACTCTTTCACATTAGAAGCACCATCCGTGAACAAGTTCCAAACTCATGATGTCGTTTCTACGCCATCACCACTTCTTTTGCGGCCACAGGCAGTAGCCCAAGACTGAAATCGGTCTCGAAGTCGGCCAAAACTTATGATCCGATCACAGTCCTGGGCTTATAATCAATATTAAATTCACTAATTTCAACTGCCCAATTAGCCAGTTGGCCTGACAACTCAAGTTTGTGAAGGACATTCCATAGGAAAAAAGTTGTAACCACAACTATAGGGTGGCATTGAAAATAGGTCCTAAGCTTTCAAGAGGCGACTACGAGAGCTAAGACCAATTTTTTGAGGTGCGGATAATGAGTTTCCTCTCCTGATAAGATTTTTCTATTATAATAGAAAGGAGATTATGTACCTTCATCCTCCCAGATTAAAACTACGCTAACCACTTATCGCCCTCCTACGATTTTGATAATAGCGGAAGACTTGATAGATACCTTTTAAGTCTTTTAAGTCATGTTAGAATTTTGGCGTCTATTCAAAGTTGTTCTTCTTCTTCATACGTGAGAAGAAGTGATGATATTTTTTCAAAGATCGAGAAATGAACCTGCTTAGAGCGACCAATCTTTCGGTTAGTCTTTGTACTTCTTTCACGCTTGTCAGCTGGTATGTGATGTGTTCGATGGATTTGATATTATCAAGATTTACCACAATCCCTATTTGTGACACCGGGAAACCCAAGGAGTTTCCAGAGCTAACTCCAAGCGTGCACTTCTCAAGATTGAGCTTTATGTTGTGCTTCCTTAGGATATCGAAGGTTTCCTAGAGGTGTTTTAAATGGTCACCTGAATTAAAAGACTTGACCAACAAATCAACTATGTATACTTCCATTGTTTTACCTATTTATTTTTTGAACATCTTGTTCAAGAGCCTCTAATAAGTGGTTCCGGCATTTTTTTAGCCCGAAGAGCATCACATTATAACAATATGTGACAAAGTTTGTGACGAACGAAGTTTTTATCCTAATCCTCCGGCTTCATCTTAATTTGATTGTACCCAGAATAGGCATCAACGAAGCTCATTAACTCGTGCCCGATTGTGGCGTCCATCATTCTATAAATCTTTGGTAGTGGGAACGTATCTTTCGGGCACTCCGTATTCAGGTCCTTATAATATACGTAGATTTGAAATTTATTATTATTCTTTGTAACTACACAACATTAGCTAGATAGTTGTAAACTTTACCTCCAGATTGGTGATACGCTCAAATCACACTTTAAAATAGTGTAAGCGATCGATGTCAAATATAGTAACCCAACTAGGTTGGGGTCGAATCCAACGGAGAACAATATATAGGCGATTAGGAATGTAAGAAAATTATCACTTATCGTGCAATGACAAACACTTAGAATTTGGTTTAGAAAATATTTATATCCAAATGCAAAAAATATAAACTAACCTAGAAAGCAAGTAAAATGATCAATGGCAACAAGTATGGATGTATCGGGAATTACACTCAAGCAACGATCCAGTGTATTTCATGATTTTACAAATATGAGCGAGTTTTTGTTAATTAGCCACGGATAATAATTCTTAATTAGCTTCTTCCAAATACTAACAAGACTTCCTAATTAAATTATTCCTAACCCAATTAAGAGACTAAGCACACCCGGATATGGCTACAAGTAGTTCAATCATATTCCTAGGTAGAATCTATAAAATGAGGGTTAAAGCCTCAAGTTCTTGTTAATTAATCTTTCCCAACCCCAATTATCTTTCCCAAAATTGATTCGGAGTTAATGGGTGAGTCCTAGGGTTATCTAATCCCTTTGGAAACATTAAAGAACAAGAATAATTAAAGAAACAATAACTCACTGCATAAATAAATAAAAAGCATTCAATACATAAGCACAACAAGGTATTTAATCCACACTTTAATCAAGAATATTTCCATAAACAAGATTGAGTGTTGGATATAAATACAACACACTTAAATATTCAATACAAAGCAAGGAAATGAAGAAATAAATATTAATGGGTAAGAAATCCTTAACCACAAGCTTCAAATCTTCAAAACCCAAGTGTGTGTGCTAACCCTAGCTTCCAAAAATGTTTTTCTCTAGTGTTGAAGACTGAAAATAAGCCAAATATGTCCAAAATATCTTCTAGGTCGTGTATTAAATGGTTTGAGGGGATAAAGACATGAAATCCTAAAACTGCCCAGAACTGCTCAGAAATTGTATTGTGTATTCGCGTCTGAAGGCCTGCGATCGTAGAGAATAAATTGTCTTAGGTATGCGATCGCATAGTACACCTGCGTTCGCATAGGTCAATTGACCAACTGCTGACCAAGCGTTATAGCTGTGCGTTCGCACATCCTGCCCCGCATTTGCATAGTATCCTGTTCCTGGAATTATGCGATCGCATATAATCATCTGCGATCGCATAGAGTAAAAATTGGCAGCAGTCATTTTTACACATTTTGACTTGTTTTCACCTGGTTTCTTCACCATCACCTCTAAATCACTTGACACCTGAAATATGCCAATAAACCTCAGAAAAAGCCTTAGTTTCTCAACAAAATCATACAAAAGCCTAAGTATTAAGAGGATATAAGTTGGTAAAATACCAACTCATCAATTCGACCGATGTCAAGTAATCAATTTACCTTTTCTTTGACAAACATGTTTCTGAACTCGGCTATGGTCCCTTCTTCTGCCTTACCGGTGGGACGCTTGGGTGCTAGCTTAGATTATGCACGACCAACTCTAGTGGGATACCTATCATATCCACACACGACCATGCAAAACAATCAACATTAGTTTTTAGAAAATCAATAAATCCTCACCTGAGCTCGGGGTTTAATCCTATCCCCAACTGGAATTTCCTCTCTAGAAAATTTTCGAACAAAGCCACTTGTTCGAGTTCCTCCACCGTGTACTTGGTCGCGTGTGATGACCCAAAAGGTCATCTTATGTAATTTAAGCTATATCTGTATTCCGAGGCTCTGAGAGCCTCTGTTAGCCTCACCTCGATATGCGTGCGCAGCCCAGGCGTGTAGCCGGGAAGCTTATATGTGAAAAAAAATTGATAAAAGAATGAGTTTTGATAATTAATAAATGAATATAATTGACTCTGGTCAATATTTCTGGTAAACAGACCCGGACCCGTGATTAGATGGTCCCGGAGGGTCCGTAGGAAAATATGGGACCTGGGCATATGCCCGGAATCGAATTCCGAGGTCCCAAGCCCGAGAAATGAATTTTTAAAGAAAATTGTTTTCTGAAAATAATAAAGGATTTTGAAAATGAATAATTATGTGAAAACCGTGTTACCGGGTACGTATTGTGGTTCCGGAGCCCGGAACAGGTTTATTATATAATATTTGTCTTATCTGTGGAATTTGGGGTAAAACGGGCGTGAATTGAGTGGTTTCGGATCAAAATGAGGTTTTGAGGTTTTAAAGAATTTGAAATGAGACTTGGAAAGTGATGTTATGTTCCCGAGGTCCGAATGAGATTCCGAGACCGGGAATAGTTCTGTGGTGTCATTTATAACTTATCTGCAAAGTTTGAAGTCATTCCGAGTAGTTTAGGCCGGTTCG
The DNA here is from genome assembly GCA_005239495.1 of Nicotiana undulata. NCBI lineage: Eukaryota > Viridiplantae > Streptophyta > Magnoliopsida > Solanales > Solanaceae > Nicotiana > Nicotiana undulata. The sequence continues at coordinate 9,635 of ML261936.1, forward strand.
ACGTATTGAAGTGAATTCTAGAATTTTAAAGTTCTTAAGATTTGATTAAATAAGTTTTGGGGTTTGATTTCGAGTTCCGCTGTAGTTTTCCGTGTTCCGAAAGTTCGAGCGAGTCCGCTTAGTGATTTAAGACTTGTTGGTATATTTGGACGGGGGCTCGAGTGAGCCCAGGTGACTCCCGGACCCCGCGCGAGGCCGAAAACCAGCTGAAACCAGTGCTGGTACACAGCAACTGGTGTGACCGCAGGTGCGGTTGCCCAGCCGCAGGTGCGAGACCGCCCTTGCTGTCCCAGCCTCGCAGGTGCGATCCCCATCCCTTTGCCCAAAGTCCACAGGCGCGAGACTCAGGCCGCAGGCGCGTGACTGCAGGCGCGGTCCAGACCATCGCAGGTGCGAGTTTGCCCGCAGGGGCGACCAAAATCCCGCAGGAGCGAGCCCTTTTCCGCAGGTGCGGCCCCTTCTGGGCTGGCCCAAGTCCGCATGGGCGATCATTTTTCCGCACCTGCGATACCGCAGGTGCGAGCCTCTTTCCGCAGGTTCGAAAATCGCCCAGTTAATTCTAAATTCTTAAGTCCAAAACAGAACACTTGCACGGGAATTCT
>ML261939.1:0-29389 GCA_005239495.1 Nicotiana undulata
CCGGATTATATTTGCAACGCCCGCTTAGTCTTTTATTAGACACAGTTGAGCGTGATCAACTGCTTTAATTTCTTAGTTAATTAGTTAGATATAATAATCTTAATCTTTATAACTTAGAAATTTATTCGAGCTTGTCCTCTTTGTGATATTGAACAGTTATAGCGAAACCTTAGTTCTCTGCGGGATTCGACTCCGAACTTTTAGACCGGATTATATTTACAGCGACCGCTTATCCTTTTTAGGACTAGAGTTGGGCGTGATCACGGATCCATGATAAATGACTAATTCATCTTTTTATTTTGATCTAAAATAAGATATCATTCATATAACCAAAAAGCAATTCAATTTGTAATCTTCTAAAACGGTTTAAATTTCAAAAAGATTCCTTTCACATTGTCTTCTTCCAATAAATAGGCCCCTACTGATTTCAAAGGACATTAATCCCAACCCAAATAAAAGATCAATATCAAAAAGGGGAGAGAACTTCATCCATGGTGTCAAGTGCAGAGATTGAGCTTTCAACCATGGATTTTTGTGGAGGATAGCTAATACATCTATCTTACAGTTATACCCAGTGCAATTTATTTCTTATATGATGTGTTCTGTTCTGCAAATTATTTTTAAATTTTTGGTATTCTATCTATCAATATATGAGAATTTTTACATAGGTGTGTCAAGAACACAATTAATCCTTCGGTTATTGAAACTTGTAGTCTTGTTTTAGTAGTCATTTCTTATGAAAGACTACAAAGAGGACAAAGAGAGCGAGGGATTTGATATCAAAGGTAAATTTGATGTTGCGGCTGCATTTGTCAATGAAGAAGTTAAACATCAAAATCTCCGAAGAAGTGTTACTTTATCAAGAAGTGTTTATTGTTGACGTGTATGCATCCTATTTTAGAACCTTCAAGTGCTCAAAATAGTATAATTGAGTTTTATAATACAGTTGTACCCAGTGCAATTTTCTATTTTTGGAAGATACAGTTTATGAAGATCTTATTTTCTTTTTCCTATTGTTATCCTTTTGTTATGATATTATCTATCCCAATGATGTCAATAGCTCTCTTGAGGTGATTAATAAATGTAATTTTATCTCTCAAATTTATTGAGTTCGAAAAACAATATTTCGTTCATCTTTTAAATGCGATACTAGAACCTTAATCTGAAATTAACAGTCAAAATAGGTTACTACGTTTGATCCTGGTTCTAGTTTGCTTACTATGTTCCTTGAGAGTTACAAGTAATAGTGTATTCTGTTTTGGTTCGAGTGACTTGAATAACATTGTGGAATTCTTGCATTACACCCTCGAAACTTCAGTTGCGAAATACTAATGATGGGAAGTCAGCATCATGTGGTGCTTCATTCATGCCATGTGTACCTTTACTTTTTATCGTGCCCTCAACATAGATCTCAAATTAGCTTTTTTGAGGGCTTGCCCCTATTGCTACTTTTCGGCCCAATATCTATTTGTGTGATACCCTTGTTGGTAATCGCACTGGGCTCGGGCTGATTCATCACAACAATACTCTCGTCTTCAATAAAAACCTTGTCTTCAAGGTTCGAGTACATAATTAATGAGGGAATACATGATGTTGACTTCCCATCATTAATATTTCGCAACTGAAGTTTTGAGGGTGTAATGCAAGAATTCCACAATGTTGACATCATAACTTATTAGGATCCAAGTCACTCGAAGCAGAACATGATACACAATTACTTATAACTCTAAGAAACGTAGCAAGCAAACTAGAACCAGGATCAAATGGAAACTCTAACCCGAATTGATCAGGTGAAAATGTATGTAGAGTCAAGATAAGTGCAACATCGCCATGTTCACTGTAAGTAATTAAATATACCTCTATTTATAAGTTAGTCGTAACTGCAAGCTGAAATCTCTTTCAAGTATTGGGATAGTCTAAATTCATGTTGAATATTAAACATGAAAAGGTTATCGGAATTTAAAAATGTATAACCAATCCATAATGGAGGTTTCTCTACAATTGCAGGAACAAATTGCACTATTTCTTTTCCAGTGTTAACAATCTCCTCTACCATATTCATATCTTTATTTGCAATAGCAATAGCATAGTCATTTGCCGCATCACTTGGAGTAACACGATTTGCATAACTGGTAAAGTTGTTGCCATATAACTAGGAGGTCACGGGTTCGAGACGTGAAAATAGCCTCTTGCAGAAATGTAGGGTAAGTCTGCATACAATAGACCCATGTGGTCCGTCCCTTCCCGGAGCCCGTGCATAACAGGGACTTAGTGCACCGGGCTGCCTTTTTTACTTGGAGTAACAGGATACACACGTTTAGTAGGGAGTTGTGCCTCAATAGCACCAATTGTCAGCGTTCACTCCTTGTATCGTTCCAGAATAGCATCTTTACACCAAATTCATACACCTTACGTGCCTCGTTGTTGTTGTGGATGTATACAGTCAAAACTGGGTTCGCCTCTTGTGTGACTAATCGAGACTGGAATATGATAGGTTAAAGTTCGATCTCAAATTATATCGAACCGATGTGCGAAGTTATATCGTTAAGCTCGAGACCCCAGGACCGAACAAAATCGAGACCAAACAAGATCGGGAGAAATTTGCCGAGCTGTATAACAGAAGGACGAAATATTCGCGATCGATTGTAGATCACGGCGGAAATCTCGGCACGTATCAAGAATAGGCCGGTTAATTAGCAAATCATGAGATTTTTTACCTTGTATAGAATTGTATCAAGAGTAGGAGTCCTCCCCTACTATATAAAGGGGGTCTGATCATTTGTAACAGAAATCACAATACGCTACACAAAGAAATATACTGTCATTTCAAGCTTTTATCATCTTGTTATTTTGTTCATACATCAGTTGTGACATCTCTTGATTCAAGGGTGATCGAACTCGAGGGCTAAAGCTGTTCGATTTGCGTGGTTTGCATTTATTCTTTTATCGTCAATTCCAATATTAATCTACTTTCTTAATTTGTATTAAGTTATATCACGTATCCTTAAAACCGCATATAAATTCGATTGTTATCCAATTTTTGAGATAAACATTTTAACACCCACTGTAGGACTAAGGATAATAGTGATTACCTGGTACAAACTTTCATAACAAATACTATTTTACACTTGTTCTTTGGAGTATCTTTGATTCCAGGATCAAAATGTCGAACTCTCAGTCAACACCCCTACATGTTGATAATGATTTCGGTCACCACGACGAAAATAATAACATAGCACCAGGGAAGACGTACCTCCAGTTGGCCTCGATGGAGTTCCGGTTGTAGATCCAATCGACGTCACCGTGCACGTAGCCATCAACGCAAATTTGGTCGTCGATCCTGAGAGTAGCATCCGTAGGGATGTTCGATCAGCTGCTCAAAGCACACATGCTGGCGAAGAGGGCAGGATCAGTATGTAGGTGATCTTCAAAATGTTGCAGGCTCAACAAGCAGTGATAGCCCAACTCCAAAACCAGAATCAGCCACCAAGCAGGATCGAGCTCGAGCCGTCAGGAAGTTATCCATAGGGTCAAATCGGTTTCAAGGAAATCGAGCAAGAAATAATCGGGAGCCGATCCTGCAATCATGAAAAGGCTCAAAGAACTAACAAAACGAGGCCCTTGTGTTTGCTTGGCAGTAGGTACATGGTGGAAAATTGGATACCTGCTCTGCTAGTCAATGTTATGGTCATCTACACTGAGTTATAATTGACTTGGAAGTTATTTCATAGTTTATGAAATTCTGTAGTCATATCATTTAATAATAATCCTTTGGATATTCGGATCATCACCTTAACTCAGTACAAAGAGCATCCACAAAATTTCTTTTCTTTGCATTTTTGATTTACCAAAAATCTAGGTAGGCAATTTCTGAGTACTTGATTATAAGATGATTCATTCATTTTGGTTTTTGGACTATCTTTCATTTGTTTCTGTCAATTTATTCAATTTCTACGCAAGTGATTAATCTCTTTGGTTTATATTGCAGTACCGTTGATCAAAACCAGTTTCCATGGAGGATCTTTCTCCTGATGGTGCGTGTTTACACAAAAAGTGCTAAGCTTTTTGTTAAATTGATTAATGAAGAAAATAAAGGATAAATCTTAGACAAACATAATTAACTCTAGATCTATCATAGTGAATCATGATAATGCTCCTTTTAAGTTTATAAAAGGAAACAAACATAAATGATAAGCTTACATCTTTGATACATTGTCCTGTACTTGTAAGAGCAAAGAGGAAAGGAATGCTATTGATAATTATGGGACCTATCTTGGTCGAATCAGCCATGGGGTCTTCAGTAATTTGCGACTAGAATCTAGGCTTTTAACTTGTTAGAAGTCTTCTCTTACTCCTCTGTTCACTCTTCTCTCTTTTGGGAGTCATCCCCTCTTTTCTTGATCTCTTACCTTCTACTTATACTACCCGTGTTACCTTTTGTCCAATGGTCTTTGACCAAAATGTTCTCTCTTGATTATGTGTTTCATTATTCCCCTCATGCTTTATGACAAGTCCTTCGCTGTACAAACTTAGTGATGGCTTGATCTAGGCCATGGCCGAGATGCTTATTGTGGTCGTACCTTGTGAATACGGACACAGCTTAGTTGACCCCCTATTACTCCCTGTAACATTGGTCCTTATGGACAGATTTTGACCTATACAGTTAGTCCCTCCGCCTGTTGGGGTCGCCTCTTGGCGAGATCGATGGGCGGAATCCGCTAATTCAAAAAGAGAAAAATCTGTCCGCCTTATACAGGGGACGAGATCCTCTTGGCGATATGGTGACGTGATGATTCAAGAACCGCATCGGACCGTTACATCAGTTCAGAATTGGACTGCCACATCAATTCCAGAGGTCATAAATTCTTAAGCGTCATTATACGTTCCCCAAGCGTCGTGTCGTTTCCTGTGCCTTTTCTGTTTCTTTTTCTTAATTGGCGGGTCTTGGTTTTCCCGCTCAGGGCACTTATACCCTTATAAATAGGGGGAACCCCTTATTTGAATGTCGCGTCTTTCAACTGTTTTAAGAAAAGAGTTCTGCAAATAGTTTCTCCTCTAGTTCCTCATAATTCAGCTTCTACCAGAATTCGTGGTGTTCATTGTCTTTTTTCCCCTCACCATTTTCGTTTCTTTCAATAAAAAAAACAAATGGCTGGTACTTCTTCTCATTCTGACACGGTTGTTGTTGCCCCGGTGCGGGAGGGTGATGTACCCCTACTCGAGGAGGGAGTAGAGGTGGTGGAAGATGAGGGGTTCCCTATGGTGGATGAGGTGGTTCCTCGCCCTGGAAGAGCGAGGACTGATTTTAACAGCCCTGCCGGAGATGAACCAACGCCCGTTCTTTCCACTATGGATGAGGCGGTGATCACGAAGCTCAAAGCCAAATGGGGAATTCTAGCTCATGTTGAAATGGTGCCGGCGGGGAGCGATATAGTGCATTTTCACCGCCCGGGATACTGCGCGTTTTATGCGTATCCCTTTGTTGTTTGGTACACGCTCCCCCTCCCTTATCTGGTGGTTGATTTCCGCCGATTCTATGAAGTGTTCCCGGCCCAACTCTCTCGGTATGCGTACAAGATCTTACTTATGCTCATTAAGTATGCGGATCTGGATAGGCGAGGAATTTCTCTAAGGCATATGCTCCACATCTTCGCACCTCATTTTCTTTGGGGCACGATGATTCATCTGCGACATTGAGGGACCAAGAGTTTGGTGCTGAAGATGGACGATAAGGATAACCGCGGCTTTTGGGAAAGCTACTTCTACGTGCAGACATAGCATCTTGTGGCGAACTCGGCAGGGTTCCCGAAGACGTGGAATTTTGCTTGTAAGTTTCCCTTTATTTATTTTGTGATTTCTCTTAGGACGATCGTTGACCGTCTTCCTTTCGGCGACTTGGCTGAAGACTTGTTTTGTTTGCTTGTGTTTGTTTTTTGTTTTGTTTTTTGCAGCCGAGAAGTTACTTCCCCCGCTAGTTGTAGATATCCGCGAGTGGGTGGGCGCAATTCTTCCCCACACGGTAGGGATTCGTGAATGGGCGTCTATTCATGAGAAGTTTGGGCGTAAGCCTCTTACTGGTGAGTTGGCTTGTAGCCTTGCTTTTGCTTCCTTCGTAGTTTCTTTAACTTCATCGTTATATGATCTAATTCCTCCTTGTCGACAAGTCGGAGAGGAGTGAGAAGGACGAGGTCTCCTCCTCTCGCATTCCGTCAACCTATGTCCTCTATCTGGCCCGCACCAAGGGTTACTACGGGCGAGGGTACAGGGAGCCTAGCTGCTAGTTAAACCGCGACCAAAGTTGTACGCTTGGAAGTTTCTTCCCACCCAGAGACTTCAGTCCCCGCAGTTCACTCAACCTGCGAATCTTCCCTTGTTGATAGTTGAGATGCCCTGTCGAAGAGACGAAGGGTAGTGCTGGAAGAGGCCTCTGTAGCCGAAACGTCCTCAAGGGTAACCTTGTTTCACCAGTTCCTGAAACCGGCGCTGCGGCTAACCACGAGGTGGAGACGGGGCATGTTGCGAATGCTTAAGAGGCTAGTGTAGCGGAGGTACGGAGTCCTGAGGCCGCCATAGTTATACTGAGTATACCTTCATCATCCCGGCAGAACCTCGCCCCTTCTTCGGCAGAACCGCGCCCCTTCTCAAAATTCCGTCGGATCTCAACCTGCTGCAGAATATGGTGGATTTGGTGTCGCAGTTTGATCTCCTCTGTTCCGTCGCTAAAAGAGGAGCTCTCCGGGAGGTAAAAAGTTCTCAGTTGTCGCGTGGTGTAGTCGCTATGGGATTGAGGGTGAGTTCTTTTTTGTACTCTGTGTTTTGCGACCCTTTATATTTATTGACTCCTTCTTTTTCTTTCCGCATACTTACTTGCTAGAGGTCGAAAGCGCTCGCAGGAATGAGACGCGGGCTGATATTTTTTTAAAAATGGTCGAGAAGTATCGGCGGTATTGTAACAGATGCCGTGAGTTGCGTGAGCGGCTTAGAGCGGGCGCCAGTACTCAGTCTACCAAGTAGGAGTAGGAGAAAAGATATGAGGACCTGATGCGGTCTATCCGTAGGTGTAGTGAGCTCGAGAAGCTACTTCATGCCAAGAACGAGGAGCTTGAGGTGGGCAAAGGGGTCGCCGCAGAGTGAGAGGACCTTCAGGCCAAGGTGCTATCATTACGAGCTGAGCTCGAACAAAATGCTACTAGGGTCGACGCTCTTGGTGCATAATGGGCGGAGAAGGTGGCCGAGTTTGAAAAGAAAGTGGCCGAGTTGGAGCGAGTCGAGGATGCTCGAGTGTCAGCTTTGGCGAGGGTCGCGGCGCTAGAAGACACTATCTACATCCTCAGATATGAGCAGGAATCGAGAGGGCGACGACGACAATGAGGGAGGCGAGGCTTGAGGAACGCATCGACGAAGTTAACCGGGAAGCTTCAAACTAGGGAGACCGGGTCGTGACCCTCGAGGCTGAGAAGACGCAATTGTTGGCTCAGGTTGAATCTGCCTTTTCCGCTGTTTCTCGCCACTTGCATGAGCGGTGGGTTTATGTCGAGGCCCAACGGGAGATATACAAGGGTTTGTGGGAGGTGGGAAGTGTTTCTGAGGCTGCCTTTGAAGACACTCAGGCGAAGGCACGTGAGGCTCGTGTCAACTGTGGCTATGACCCCGCTACACCGGAGGTTGGTGAGGGAGCTGGTGTTGAGGATGGGCTTCTTGATGATGATGATGGGAAAAACGGCGTTGGATATAACGCCTAGTGAAACGTTGTTGTAGCTATCATACTTAAGTTTTTTTTTGTGTTCTTCTTGTTTGTTTTTATTTTTTTTGTGGGCCTGTTCTGGCCTTTGGTAAGGTGCGGATGATGCGCGTACATTCGAATGAAACGATTACTTTGCCTTTGTTTGTGTATATTTGGATTTTCTTTTTCCTTCCCTCCCATTTGTTTTATATACACACTTTTTGCGTTGACCTTCAGATTTCTTTGTGACGAGTCCCTGATCCTATTAATTGGGAATCCGACCTTGCTCGGATCAAGTGGGAACTCGTCGTGTGAGTCCGAATGAAGTCACTTTGGATCTGAAAATCCAAGTGAGGTCGACTTCTGATAACGAGGTCGAATTCAAACTCGCCATCTTGGACGAAGTCAGTTTCGACTTGTATATTCGAATGAGGTCGAATTTGGAGTTTCCATCTTTGGCGAAGTCTGTTTTTCACTTATGTATCCTAACGAGGTCGAATTTGGAATTGCTATCTTGGGCGAAGTCAATTTCAGACTTATGTATTCGAACGAGGTCGAAATTTCTTTTTGTTTGGCGATGGCCACAATGGTGTTAATTCGAGCGAGGTTGAAATTATAACTCATTGTAAAGTCGAGAGAGGTCGGACATTCTTTTCGTTTGGCGACGGCCGATGTCCGTAAGGGTGTTAATTCGATCGAGGTCGGAATTATAACCCATTGTAAGGTCGAGCGAGGTCGGACTTTCTTTTCGTTTTGCGACGGTCGATGGCCGTAAGGGTGTTAATTCAAGCGAAGTCGAAATTATAACCCATTGTAAAGTCGAGCGAGGTCGGACATTCTTTTCGTTTGGCGACGGCGGATGGCCGCAAGGGTGTTAATTCGAGCGAGGTCGAAATTATAACCCATTGTAAAGTCGAGCGAGGTAGGACTTTCTTTTCGGTTGGCGACGGCCGATGGCTGTAAGGGTGTTAATTCGAGCGAGGTCGAAATTATAACCCATTGTAAAGTTGAGCGAGGTCGGAATTTCTTCTTGTTTGGCGACGTCCGATGGTCGTACGGGTGTTAATTCGAGCGAGGTCGAAATCACAACCCATTGTATTATCTTTTGGAGAACACCACTCGTCGTCGTATCGTTTATGCATGCGCCGGGGCGAATCCTAGTTCACTTAGTTCTGCTTTCATTGGAGAATACTGTGTGTTTCCTAGGTGAGTCCTAGTTTGCTTAATTTTGCTTTCATTGGAGAGTACTGTGCGTTTCCTGGGTGAGTCCCAGTTTGCTTAATTTTTCTTTCATTGTTGAATACTGTGTGTTTACCGAGCGAGTCCCAGTTCTGGAGATTGTTTCTCAACAATCGATCTGTGCTGAACCATTTTTGTTATTTGCAGTATGGGGCGGCGTGGCTCTGCTCGGTCGTTATCTGCGAGACGGCATAGTACAAAATCATTTCCTAGGGTGTTTTGGTGGCGTCCATTCCTTGTTCGTGTACCTACGAGAGTTCTCGTGTACCTGTTTTGTACCGACAAAAGCACATGATAAGTTCAAACCAAATGATGTTCTGTAACCTTGGCCCCGCAAGCTGGTGAAAGGAGGAATGACGCAATATGGTCGCTCGCTTCACCTCATGCTCGAATGATGGTTTCAGACTTGGTAGCCGCGCTCGGCCTCGTCGTTAATCGTGCCTAGGCTTCTCGTGGGTTGGATTTACATCTTTCTCGTTGGGATATTGAGGTCAAGTCCCAGTCCAAACCCGTCTGATATGCGCAAATAAGGGAAACATGTCATACTTTGTTCATAAATCATTCAGTGCATATGGGTACGAAGATGAGGCAGGATATGCCCGCTATTTCAAAGGATCACATAGTAGGTTATCGTCTCTTCCTAAGAGGTGGGAGTACATGCCAGAATGTAAGGTGAATACGTCGAATAGGGTTGCAGTCATGCCAAGCTCATAGTGACCGCGATTTTACTTTAAACATGCATATGACGAGCCAAGCCCCTTGTTACAGGTGAGGTGTGGGTTTTGCATAGACGCCGGATAGGGTCTCGATTTTATGTGGAGATCTGACTCAGATTAGGTTGGTTATCTCAACCATTTACCTTTTACTTTTTCGAGTTGGTGTTCGCACCGAGATGGTGAGGCCATGACAGCTGAGAAGTGGTATTTTGGCTAGTTTTAGATCTAAAGGAAACTAGAATTTTGACTAGGAAATCCCCACAGACGGCGCCAAATTGTTTACGCAAAAAGTGCTAAGTTTTTTGTTAAACTGATTAATGAAGAAAATAACGGATAAATCTTAGCCAAATATAATTAACTCTAGATCTAAGCATAGTGAATCATGATAAACGAATAAGATCAAGTTTATATAGCTCCTCTTAAGTTTATAAAAAGGGATCAAACATAAATGATAAGCTTACATCTTTGATACATTGTTCTGTACTTGTAAGAGCAAAGAGGGAAGGAATGCTATTGATAATTATGGGACCTATCTTGATCGAATCAGCCATGGGGTCTTCAGTGATTTGCGACTAGAATCTAGGCTTTTAACTTGTTAGAAGTCTTCTCTTACTCCTCTGTTCCCTCTTCTCTCTTTTGGGAGTCGGCCCCCATTTTCTTGCTCTTTTACTTTCTATTTATACTACCCCTGTTACCTTTTGTCCAATGGTCTTTGACCAGAATGTTCTCTCTTGATTATGTGTTTCATTATTCCCCTCAAGCTTTACGACAAGTCCTTTGCCGTACAAACTTAGCGATGTCTCGATCTCGGCCATGGCTGAGATGCTTATTGTGGTCGTACCTTGTGAATACGGACACGGCTTAGTCGACCCCCTATTACTCCTTGTAGCGTTGGTCCTTATGGACAGATTTTGACCCATAGCGATGCGATTATTTTGATTATGTTAGCATGTACTAGGAGTGAATTGCTAGACTTAAAAGATGTGTGTGTTTAGCTTTGTTTCTGTTTTCTATTTTTATTTACTCTCCTACGTAACTTTGTTTCGTCGAGATATTTTTGGAAAAATGAGTAGCTTATAATTTCGTTGGGTGTCAAATGAAGTTGTCATAATCATATTGTCGAAAGATTTATTATATCAAATATGCTTGCCTGTGTTTGTTCTAAAGAACTATTACTAAGCGATTTTCATTTTTGCTATTTGAACTTTTTCCTTGTGGACACCTATGTAAATAAAAGGTGTTTTTCCTCGTGAATGTTTGGATTTGGTGGCCCCGTAAAATTAGATAAGATGAGTAGTAAAACTCTGTTTTAACATCGAAATATTAGTAAAACTCATCTCTTCACTCAAGATAGCCAACGTTTTTATGTCCTTCATTGGACGGTTAAACCAAATTGACTCAGCCTTTCTTTGTTGGAACAAAACCTGAGCGGAAACAAGTTTGTCTATTTACCAATGTAGCATCAGTCGACTTCCTCAACTTCAATATCTTAACATAATAATCTGAACTCGTAAACTTTGTCAAAAATCTTATATATGTATGTATATATGTATACCTTAAAAAAGATGATTTTAAATAATTTGACATCCTGAACACTAAAAGCCTTTAAAAGACACTGGTTGAGCATAATAGTGCTGCCCTTGTCGCATTAAAATCTTGGGTTTGCCTCTTCCCCTCGTGTGACTTTGATTACAGATTAACTTGTGGTATCGTCTTTCCTGAACGTGCAATTCCCATGTTAACTTGTCTGAAAATTTGTAACGACCCGACCGATGGTTTTGCGTTTTAGAACCCCGTGCCCCTAAATGAGACTTCCCGTAGTTGCTTTTACTTATTTATGACTTGCGGGGACGGGTGGTTCGAGGTTTGGAGGAGTTTGGAATGGTTTAGGAACACTTAGTTCCTTATGGTTGGCCTTAAAGACCAAGTTTGACTTCGGTCAATATTTTTGGTAAACGACATCGGAATCGAGATTTGAAGGTTCCGGTAGATTCGGACTTGGACGTATGTTCGGAACGAGTTTTGGATTACCCGGGAGCGTTTCAACGCCAAATAGTGAAATAAGAACTTCCTTAAGTTCAAATTGAGGTTTGGAACGTGTTTTTATGTTATCGAGGTCCAAATGGAATTCCGAGACCGGAAATAGTTCCGTTATGTCATTTATGACTTGCTCGCAAAATTTGGTGTCATTCTGAGTAGTATAGGTAGGTTCGGCGTGTTGAAAGCGAATTCTAGAACTTGAAGTTCAAAGTTTGATTCAATTTGGTTTTGGGGTCGGATTCTTAGTTTCGTTGTTGTTTTTCGCGTTCCGAGAATTTGAGTGAGCCCGTACCATGAACAGACTTGTCAGTGCCTTTGGACAGGGTCCCAAGGGGCTCGGGTGAGTTTCGGACCCCTCAAAGCTAAGTGCCAAACACCAGATTTTTCACAGTCTGGTTTCCTTCTATGCGTTGGCGGGTGTACTCACGAGTTCACATAGAAGGAGTTGGGCATGGGTGAAATTACCTTATGCGTTCGCATAGGCTCGTCGCGTTCGCATAGGGTAAAGCAGTGGGCTAGCTCAGCCTTTGCTCTCTGCGTTCGCACCCACCCCATCGCGTTCGCGTAAGTCTAGCTTAGCTAGCCTCCGCGTTTGCATAGTAGGGCCTCAGGGGGCCTGGCCATTTGGCCTTCGCGAATGCACTTCCCCTGCTGCGTTCGCATATAAGGGGCAGCTGGACAGTGTGATTTAAAAACGGGACTTAGTCATTTCTTCACCATTTTTCTTCCATCTTTGACGATTTTGAGAGCTTGCAAGAAGATATTAGACCTAGCTACTGTAAGGTAAGTAATTCATACTATAAATTAAGTTTAATACTTGAATTCTTAGGTAGATTAACACATTAAATTAGTAAAAATCATGGGTTTAGAGTAAAACCTAGGTTTTTGACAAAAAATGGGAAATTACCAAGAAATTGATTATGAAATCATACAAAATCTATATAATATTGATTCTTAAACAATGAGTGATGGTTTCCTTTGAAAATTTCCGGAATCCGAGCATGTGGGCCCGAAGGTGTATTTTGGGATTTTACAATTTAGGTTGAAATAATCATTTAAATAGAGGAATTTCATACTTTTGAGTATAGATTGATTTTTAATGCAATATTTGGCTAGTTTCGAGTCCTGGGGCGACGAATTTGGAGTTTCGGGCGCGTTTTGACCCGGGGAGTAGACTTGACGCGAGGTAAGTCTCCTTTCTAATCTTGTAAGAGGTAATTGTCCTCATAGGTGAAGTAATTAACTATATATGTCATTAATTGTGGGGACTACATAAGTACGAAGTGACGGGAGTCCGTTCGTAGTGACTATTCTTGATATATCCGGGTAGTTAGGTTCACACCATGCCTTGTGAATTTCATAATTTAACTATATGCTTTGTAAATCCTACGTATGCAAATTTGTCTCATGAAGTTCTCCTAATAGGTGTTTTCAGACGAATCATTATTATTTTTGAAATAAGAATTTGAAGAAAAATGTTATGTTTATATGTGATCGCTTCGCAATATATATATTCCGCGAGCGGAGTGATTCTTTCCACTACTCTCATGGGAGCGGGTCGTACGCCACAACAGGTTAATAGATGCATCTATGGTTCACGCCGTTCGACCCTCCGGCAGTGCACATTTACTATTATGTTATCCCAAACCGTACCTTATGATATATTGTGCGCATGCTACTTGTTTGATATTATTGATGACTTAAAAATTGCTAAATGACTTGAAAGAATATATTTGAAATTTGTATGTTGAAGCTTCGACCCAAAATAGGTTTCGTAAATATGCTAGATATTCATTGTTCTATTATCCATGTGTATGTTACTCTCTTTAATTTATACACCTAAATATACTGTTTGGACCCTAGTAAGTGTCAAGTCGACCTCTCGTCACTACTTCTTCGAGATTAGACTGGTATCTGGGTACATATTATTTATGTACTCATGCTACACTCTATACTTAATTGTACCTGTTCTGAGGCAGGTGCATGTGGGTATCAGTCCGGAGCTCGTTCCTGATTTATACCTGGTCGAGGCTTCACGGTGAGCTGCTTCCCTGACGACTTCCAGCAGCACCTTGGAGTTTTCTTTATTTTGTTATTTCTGTCTATATTTCCTCAGACAGTAGGACAGCCTTGTATTCTTTTGGGTTCGTACTCTACTAGATGCCTGTCAACTTGTGACACTAGTTCCTGACACACACGTTAGTAGACATTATTTTTGGGATGTAAATGCTAAATTATGACTCTTATGGTTATTTCTGTTTGAGATTTTCCTAAGTTTCTCGTTTTAATTAATGTCTTAAATTTAAATCAAGTAAGTGATGGAAATATTTTGCTAAATTAAATGAAATCCACTAGTAGATTGGTATTGGCTTGCCTGACCATGGTGTTCCCATCATGACCTGAGTTAGGATTTGGGTCGTGACAAAATTGGTGACAGGTTTTAAATTCAATTTTAAATATGAATTTTGATTTCAATTCAACTCCAATTTTCGTTAAATTTTGTGTATTATCTCACCATATGTTTTCAATGAATTTCACCCATACTTACTGGAAAAACACTTTTCTTGTGTTGGTTTTTGAATGTTATATATATCATTAGTAACAAATTTTGTCTTCAAATCAGTCTAAGTCACCTCCAATCTTCCTCAAATTTTATATATATATTTATGTGTTTTAAATGAATTCCAACCATAACAACGAAAAAGAATTTGCCTTAATATTTCGAATATTGTATATCATTGCAAACTTTTTCTAGTTATTTTGGTAGCATAATTTAATAGCTAATTATTGATAAATAGTTTCTATTTGTGGCTTATTTCTATAGTTCTATGTAATTCTACTTCCTGTTATTTTTTTTTCCATTTGGTGTGCATTATCCATATTGGGCCTAGACTAATCTCGATCTACTCCCATGACTTGAACCAAAAATTTCTAATTATGGGTGGATGGATCCAATTATCCCACTCAACCATTAGTGATTATCTCCAGGTTCTTCATATGTTTTAGACCTTTGACACCGTCAATGAACCTAAACTTTTTCTTCAATGCTAGTTTTCTTTTACCCCGTAAGTACTAAATTCGTGTATAATTTCCCGATCGAAGTTTATTATATTTATCGTCCTTTTGGAGTATCGAACCAAAAGAAATCAATACATTCGAGGGGCTAATTAATTAGTGAGATGAACTTGGTTAGATTTGACCCCTTTTTCCAAAAATAAAAAATAAAAAAAATAGAATTAAAACACCGAATAGAGAATAGAACATCACTTGGGGTAAAAACAAGTAGAAGTTCTCAAAATGGTTAGAGCTTACATTACAGCTCTATAAATCTATTTTACTCAAAATAAAAATAATTCAAAGTACATTATACATAAACATTAGGTAGTGATGGAACGCAACAACGACACATCCCACTGATCTCACATCCACAACCCGGGAAACCAAGATGATCTTTACAATACTTCACACAATCATCATCATTATGACATTCAGGCTTATTTATCTTAACATCATTCAAATGATTTTATCTTTTCAATTCAAAGGATTCCCCAACATGGCTAAAATTGCAAAAAATTAAGTAAAATAGAACAACCAAAGTCAATGTTGCCTTTGCCATCTCAAGAATTGAAAGTATATGAGTATGAGTATATTATTTTTCTTGTATTGAAATATGATAAAACTTTATGTTCCGCATGTATTATAGTCTCTGAAAAGAATAGTAATATATATATATATATATATATATATATATTATGAACTTGCCTGAAAAGAAGGAAAAGTAATTTAAGAAGCTATCAAAAAAAAAAAAAAAATCAAATCTATAGAAGTTTTAAATTTTTAAATGTAAATTAAAATGCTGGCCAGATTGTATACATAGAAGATAAGTAACTAAGTATCAATATTATTGTTGTTAATTTGTTAATTAACTTACTCAATTTATTATGTAGATTCTTTTTTCACTTTTGGTAACTTGTTTATGGAAAGAAAAAGTTTTCAAAACTGATTATAATTATAATTCAATTCAATTCTTGTATACGGTAAAAATCGAGGATACCCGGTTCTACGGGCTCTAGGTTATGTCTCGAGAATGAGCCGATATCGGAGCAAGCTCGGGCGCAGAGAATATGAAGACTAAGGATCGAGATCAGGCTAAATCGACGTCGTAGTAACAGAATCACGAGATATCCGCAATCGACCACCAATCCTGGCGAGAATCTCGAAATCGCTGCAGAACCATTAACGGTTAATGATGTCAATCGTGTATTTTACTTCCGAAATTAGAGTCATACCTTATTTAGAATTCCTCTACTATATTAAGAGGAACCTTGTTCATTTGTAAAGGACAGATTATCATTATTATTATCGTACGCTCTTACCACATGCACCATTACTGAGAAATACAAAGCATTCTGCTCTTTTATTCTCTCTTAACTCTTTATAGTTCTTATTATTCATATTACTAGTGCTACTCTTACTGTTCTTGGCACTTGATTTCGAGTCTAATCCAGATCGGGGTCGATAACTTGCAATTACACTGGTTTGATCCAGTTAAATTGTCTAATTCCTCTATTTATTTAGTTATTTATCAATTGACATTGAATTAGATCACGTATCCTTATAACCACATTACAAGATTAATTATTACTCGTATTTTGAGGTAAACAGTTTGGTGCCCACTGTGGAACTAAGGATAATAGTGATTGCTCATTGTTAATTCTGATATAACACACTATTTTACGCTTGCCTCTTGTCAAGAATTTTATTTTCAGGATAAATCATGTCAAACTCACAAAAGACAGTTACAAACGGTGACAATGGCCTCGGACTCCACGGGGAGAATGAGATGTTATCGCTCCGGGAATCGAGGTTCCATAGGCTGACTTCGGAGGAGCACTTCCCGCCAACCCTGTCGATGTCGGTTCGCATATTGCTTTGAATGCGGATTTAGGCTGGGACCCCGATGGAAGCGTACACAGAGAGGGTCGCACTGACGGTCGAGGTACTCAGGGCAGAGAAGAAGAGGGTGTTAGTCTCCAAGTTATATTTGAAATGCTGTAAGCCCAACAAAATACCATTGCCCAGTTGCAAAATCAGCACGTGGCTCCGAATAGGGTCGAACAAAAGGTTACTCGCCGTACCGAGCAAGTGCCTGAAAGATCAGGCGATAACACTTCGACAACTGACCCTGCTATAACGAGAATGCTCGAGGAGCTTACTAAGATGATAGAATCAGGAGAAAAAAAATCTAGGCCAACGACAAGAAGGTGAAAACCTATAACTCTCGAGTTGATCAGATTCGGGGGAACCACATATCCTAAAGGGAATGGACTCCAAAGAGTTTGTGCAAAACCCATTCCCTCCCAGTGCGGCTCCAAAATCCATACCAAAGAAGTTCAGGATGCCAGATATACCAAAATACAACTGGACCGTGGACCCCAAAGAGCACGTTACCTCTTATACATGTGCTATCAAAGGAAATGATTTAGAAGACGATGAAATCGAGTCAGTATTGCTAAAGAAATTCGGCGAGACCCTGTCTAAGAGAGCTATGATTTGGTATCACAACTTGCCACCAAACTCTATTGATTTATTCGCCATGTTGGCAGATTTGTTTGTAAAGGCACACGCTGGAGCTATAAAGGTTGCAACGAGAAAATCAAACCTCTTCAAGGTGAAGCAGAGGGATAACGAGATGCTAAGAGAGTTCATATCTCGATTCCAAATGGAGCGTATGGAGTTGTAGCCGGTTAGCGATGATTGAGTTGTTCAGGCTTTCACCCAGGGATTGAACGAGCGGAGTTCGATCGCATCACGCCAAATGAAACAGAATTTGATAGAGTACCTGGCTGTGACTTGGGCAGATGTTCATAATCGATATCAATCGAACATTAGAGTCGAGGACGATCAACTGGGAATGTAATGACCCAACCGGTTGTTTTGAGCTCTAACGCGTCGTTCAGCAGTTGGAAGTCATGAACAACTTCATTTCAAGTATTATGACTTGTGCGTATGGTCGGAGTTGAAATTCTGGAAGTTCGGAGTTAAATTGAAAGGAAAATTCTCAATTAGGAAGCCTTAAGTTGGAAGAATCGACTAAGACTGCTTGGACGTATGTCCGGATCGGGTTTTAGATAACCCGGGAGCGTTTCAGCGCATATTGTGGAAGTCAGCATTTTTGAAGGAATTTGCTAAGTTTGGCTTGAAGCGCATTTCAGTGATATTGATGTACGTTTGGGATTATGAGTATGAGAATAGCTCCGTATGGTGATTCTGGGATTGGGAGCGCGATCGGAAGTGAATTCGGATGTCCGTAGGTTATTTTGAAGTCATTTGGCTAAAGATAGAAATTTGAAGGTTTTTGAGAAATCCGACCGGAAGTGGAAATTTTGATATCTAGGTCGGAATGCGATTCGGAAGTTGGAGCAGGTCCGTAATGTCGAATATGAGTTGTGTGCAAAATTTGAGGTCGATCGGACGTGATTTGACGAGTTTCCCCATCGAAGGTGGAAGTTTGAAATTTCAAGTTCATAAAGTTTGAATTTTTGGTGCGATTTCGTGGTTTCGGCATTGTTTAAGGTGATTTGAAGACTCGAGCAACTCCGTGGGGTGTTATGGGCCTGAGTCGTGTGATTGGAAGGGGTCCCAGGGGCCTCAGGTGTGTTTCGGGTCAATTCCGGGTGATTTGCTGTTGTTGTCTTCTGGCGTGCTATGCGATCGCGGTCCCAATTGTGCGATCGTCGAGAAGAAATTAGAGGGCTGGAATTTTGGCTTGTGCGATCGCACATAAGGAAAAGTTGAGGCTGCAGGGAATTGGCCTGTGCGACCGCAGGTGTTGTTGTGCGATTGCACAGGGGTGAATTTGGAGCTGTTGGCCTGTGCGAACGCAAGAGCAGGCATGCTAACGCACAAGAGGAAAACTGGGGCAGCATAGTTAGCCTATGCGATCGCATAGGTTTTTTTTTTGGGCAGTGTTATGTTTTAAACGGGAAAATTTCATTTCTTCCCTAAATTTCATTTGGTGTGGGCGATTTTGAGGAGCTTCAAGAGGGGATTTCATCAAGTATCAACAGGTAAGTTAATTCTTCACTTTTTAAGTTAATTACAAGGTTTATACATGGAATTAAACACGAAATAATGGGAAAATTGGGAAATTTGAAGAAAACCTAGAAATTTGGTAATTTGAATTTTAGCCACGAATTGAGCCTGAATATTTGAGTAAATTATATATTTGATATAGTAAAGCTATGGGTAGAGTTTATCTTTGAGAAATTTCGGATTCTGAGCACGTGGGCCCAAGGGAATTTTGGTCAATTCATGGAGCGGAGATGGGAGTTTATATAATTTGGATTGTTGACTAATATTAGACTATATTTTCATTGGTTTGCCGTTACTTGGTAGTTTTGGGCGTTGTGCATCAAATTGGAGTCGTCGGGAGGGCTTGGAAGCCGGTTATGGAGTTTCGGAGCGAGGTAAGTCTCATTTCTAACTTTGTGAGGGGGAATTGTCCCCCTAGGTGAACTAATTAAATATGTGTTACTATTTGTGGGGACTACGTACGCGCGAGGTTATGGGCGTCCGTGCGTAGATACTGTTATGCCATGTCCGGGTAGTCTAGGACCCACTAGCATGCCTTACTTGTTGTACTTGTGATTATATCAGTGATGTTAGCCTGGTGATATTATCGAGTTAGTAATTGAATACTTAGAAAAGTCAGAACTTATCTTCCTTAAATAAATTGAGAAGAGAATGGATCCTTCCTTTCATAATTGTGTTCCGGATGAATCAGTGATATCTGAAACCTTATCAAACTTGGCAAATGAATTTCCAGAAATGTTTTAAATACTATCTTCATGTTCACCTAAAGAGAATTTTATCACTCCTTTGAGAAACTATTTTCCTGATGAAATATGGACTCACTGTGTGTTTATGTGTATTTACGGGTGCCTGAGTCGCATGTATGATTCGCGAGCAGGATAACCTTATATTTATGTATAATCGCGTCGCATGATCGATTCGCGAGTGGGGAATATAGATGCATCTATGGTTCGAGCCGTTCGACCCTCGGTAGTGCATAGTTTATTATTGTTGGTCCGCGCCGTTCGACCCTCGGCATTTTGGTTGCGCATGATAAATGCTGAGTATTTCTTGTGATTTATACATCTTTATCGGCCTAAGTACGTTTTGAGTTGCCAGCTAAAAATGAAGAAGGATTTATGTATTAAATGTGGAATAAATTGATATTTCTTACCTCTGATTATTATTTAATTGATTATGATGCTTAAGCTTAGCACCTCACTTGATTATATTGTGTTGACTTATAGAAAGTGTCTAATTCGACCTCTCGTCACTACCTCTCTGAGGTTAGGCGGGATACTTACTGAG
The DNA here is from genome assembly GCA_005239495.1 of Nicotiana undulata. Taxonomy (NCBI): domain Eukaryota; kingdom Viridiplantae; phylum Streptophyta; class Magnoliopsida; order Solanales; family Solanaceae; genus Nicotiana; species Nicotiana undulata. The sequence continues at coordinate 20,101 of ML261939.1, forward strand.
TACACGTTGTTTTCGTACTCATGCTACACTTGCTGTGCATTTTGTTTTACAGGTAATTTCATAGCGACGTGGCTGTTTTGGAGACTTAGGTGAGCTGCATCATCCGGAGGCGATCCGCAGCTGACTAAGTCTCCCTCGTATTGTATTCATTTTATTCTAATTTTTTCTTGTCCAACTGTATTTCAGACAAGCTTTGTAGTATTTTGTAAAAATTCTTAGAAATTGCTCATGTACTCGTGTCACCGGGTTCTGGGGATGTGTTGGGGTTTATTTTATTAAACTGGATTGTTTTTCTGTCGTATTTAAGTAACGAAGATTTATTCACTTGTTATGAAATGAAATGAAAGGTAACAATTTAAAAATGTTAAGAACAGGAATATAATTCACTAATTAAGGATTGGCTTGCCTGACCGTGGTGTCCGCGCCACGACCTAAATGGATTTTGGGTCGTGACAGGGAGCCCCCTCAAGTTCAGTGCATCCTAATCGGTCGACAGGTAAAAACCAAAGAGATGTTGATAGAGAATCAAGGTCGAATAAATATGGGTATCAATCGTATGCTTCAGAAAGAAGGAATAACCATCCGGGACGTAATTCTGCCCGGAACGATCAGGGGGATCACCTCGGACAGAATTCTGGGGGACTCATGAGCAAAATTGGATTTGACAAATATAATGATCCCACGGAAGCACCCCGATTATTGGAGTACAATTTCAGTGTCGATGCCTCATGTATCGTATCGGCCATCGGAAGGATTAAAGACACTAAGTGGCCCAGGCCTATACAAACCGATCCTTCTCAAAGGAATCCAAAACTGATGTGTAAGTACCATAGCACGCATGGACATAGGACCGAAGACTGCAGACAATTGAGAGAGGAAGTAGCTCGATTGTTCAACGAAGGTATCTTCGAGAATTCCTCAGTGATAGAGCCAAAAATCATTTCAGGGAAAGAGATGCCAACAGGAAGAACCTCAGCATGTTATCCACATGATCGTCGGCGGGGTCGACGTCCCACAATGACCTATATTCAAACGCACCAAAGTATCGATCACAAGGGAGAAACGAACTCGAAATTATGTGCCCAAAGATACTTTTTTGTTCAACGACGAAGAAGCAGAATGCATCTCACAGCCGCACAATGATGCCCTGGTAGTTTCTATTTTGCTCAATAAAATTCAAGTTAAACGTGTTCTCGTGGATCCAGGTAGCTCAGCAAACATAATCAGATCGAGGGTCATAGAGCAGCTTGGCCTCCTAGACCAGATTGTACCTGCATCACGAGTCCTAAATGGCTTCAACATGGCTAGTGAAACAACAAAGGGAGAAATAATCCTACCAGTGAACGTGGTCGGGACCATCCAGGACACAAAGTTCCATGTCATAGAAGGTGACATGAGGTACAATGCTCTGCTTGGAAGGCCATGGATCCACAACATGAGGGCAGTACCATCGACTCCTCACCAAATGATGAAGTTCCCAACAATGGATGGTATGAAAATAGTTTATGGAGAACAACATGTTGCAAAGGAGATGTTTGCAGTCGACGAGGTGACGCCGATACCAGCAGCTTCGACCTCAAAAAAGTGGAGCATTAATGATAAGCAAATGGCCAAAGAGAAATCACCGTCCCTAGCCTCGACCGAATCGGATAAGCAGGTAATCGTAGATGATGAAGAGGATTTTCTCACTCCTCGAACTTTATTCATTCCCGAAGAATCGGCTGCAACTAAGTCGACGGTCGAAGAGCTGGAACAGGTGGTACCTATCGAGTATTTACCCGAACGTAAGGTAAACCTAGGAACGGGATTAACCCCCGAACTCAGGAAAAACTCATTCAATTTATTATTGATAACATGGACTGCTTTGCATGGTCCCATTTAGAGATGACAAGAATCCCCCCCTCCCCCCCTTCCCCCCCCCCGAGATAACAACTCATCGGTTGAGCTTGGATCCCAAGTTCAGACCGATAAAGCAAAAGAGAAAGCCTCAGTCCGAGGTGAATCACGCCTTCATAGAGGAAGAGGTAACTAAAATTCTTAAAATAGGGTCCATTCGGGAAGTCAAGTATCCCGAATGGCTAGCCAACGTAGTCGTAGTCCCCAAAAAGGGGAACAAACTTAGAATGTGTGTAGATTATAAGGACCTGAATAAAGCATGTCTGAAAGATTGTTTTCCTTTTCCTAACATCATTGAATGATCAATGCTACGGCCGGCCACGAGATACTAANCGAATAAAGCATGTCCAGAAGACTCTTTTCGTTTGCCTAACATCGATCGAATAATCGATGCTACATCAAGCCACGAGATACTTACTTTTCTCGACGCCTATTCTGGGTACAACCAAATCCATATGGACCTAGAAGACCAGGAAAAAACTTCTTTTATCTCTAAGTATGGAACTTACTGCTATAATGTAATCCCCTTCGGGCTAAAAAATGCGGGGGCTACATATCAATGCCTAGTTAACAAGATGTTCGAAGAACATATAGGAAAATCAGTGGAGTTTTACATTGACGACATGTTAGTTAAGTACCTGTGTGCAAAGGACCATTTGACTCATTTGCAGGAGACATTAGAAATCTTGAGGAAATACAACATGAAGTAACCCCGAAAAGTGTGCTTTCGGGGTCGGCTCGAGAAAATTCCTCGGCTTCATGGTGTCAAATAGGGGGATCGAGATCAATCCCGATAAGATCAAGGCCATCGAGTACATCACCGTTGTGGACAGTGTAAAAGCCATTCAGAGGCTAACCAGACGGATAGCTGCCCTAGGCCGGTTAATATTGAGGTCATCAGATCGGAGCCACAAGTTCTTTTCCTTACTTAAAAAGAAAAATGATTTTACATGGACTTTGCTATGTCAGCAAGCATTGGAGGAATTGAAACGGTACCTATCGAGCCCGCCTTTGCTCCACACCCCAAAGTCAGATGAAAAGTTATACCTATACTTGGCAGTATTCGAGATAGCGGTAAGTGGAGTATTAGTTCGAGAAGAACAAGGTACGTAGTTTCCAATTTATTACGTGAGCCGGACCTTTGGAGATACTGAATCCAAGTATCCACACCTAGAAAAATTGGCACTTGCATAAATAAGTTCATCTAGAAAACTAAAGGTGTATTTTCAGTGTCATCCTATATGTGTTATTAATGCATATCCCCTTCAGAATATATTGCAAAGCCCGAGTTATCGGCCCGATTGGCCAAATGGGCCGTCGAACTTGACGGGTACGATATTGAGTATCAACCCCGAACGACCATCAAGTCTTAAATATTAGTAGAATTCGTGGCAGACTTTTTGCCAACCCTCGTACCCGAAGTGGAAAAGGAACTTCTACTAAAATCGGGTACATCATCGGGGGTATTGACCCTCTTCACGGACGGAGCCTCGAACGTGAAAGGGTCCGGGCTTAGTATTGTTTTGAAGCTGCCTACGGGCAGTGTTATTAGACAATCGATTAAAATTGCCAAAATGACTAACAACGAGGCCGAGTATGAGGCTATAATTGCAGGTGTCGAACTAGCTAAAAGCTTGGGAGCAGAAGTTATCGAAGCTAAATATGACTCCCTACTTGTAGTTAACTAGGCAAATAGAACCTTCGAAGTTCATAAGGACAGGATGCAGAGGTACATAGACAAATTGCACGTCACCTTACACCGCTTCAAATAATGGACCCTGCAGTATGTACCTCGAGAACAAAATACTGAGGCCGATGCGCTTGGCAACTTGGGATCGTCGGTCGACGAAGACGAAATCAGCTCAGGGACTGTTGTCCAACTCTCGAGTTCTTTAATCGAGGAAGGGCACGCCGAAATCAATTCTACAAGCTTAACCTGGGATTGGAGGAACAAATACATCAAATATTTGAAGAACTGGAAGCTGCCGTCGGATCCCAAGGAATCGAGGATCTTACGAACTAAAGCAGCCCGGTTCACATTAGACGAAGACGGAACTTTATACTGAAGGGCGTTCGATGGTCCATTGGCAGTATACTTGGAGCCGGGAGATACTGACTATGTTTTGCAAGAAATCCACGAAGACACTTGTGGAAACCATTCTGGCACCGAGTCACTAGTTCGAAAGGTGATCAGGGCAGGATACTATTGGGATAGCATGGAGAAAGACTCTAAGGAGTTCGTTCGAAGATGCGACAAATGTCAAAGGTTTACACCAATGATTCACTAGCTTAGTGAATAACTTCACTCTATCCTATCCCCATGGCCATTCATGAAATGGGGAATGGACATCGTCGGTCTTCTGCCATCGGCCCCAGGTAAAGATAAATTCATATTATTTATGATTGACTATTTCTCTAAATGGGTTGAAGCACATGCCTTCGAGAAAGTCAGAGAAAAAGAAGTGATCAACTTCATACGGAATCACATTGCATGTCGATTTAGGATACCTGTGGAGATAGTGTGTGATCACAAAATAAAGAGGATACTATCGATGCCATATCACCCTAGTGGAAACGAACAGGCCGAATCAACAAATAAAACTATCATCCAAAACTTGAAGAAAAGTCTAAACGAAGCCAAAGGGAAGTGGAGAGAAACATTGCCCGATGTTCTATAGGCATATCGGATGACAACGAAGTCCAATACCAGAGCAACTCCGTTTTCTTTAGTCTATGGCTCCGAAGCCTTAATACTTGTCGAAGTCGGATAACCCAACGCCAGGTTTCGACATGCAAAGGAAGAATCAAACCACGAGGCAATGAATACCAGCCTCGAATTGTTAGATGAAAGACGAGAAGTGGCACTCATTCGAATGGCCGCGCAAAAGCAACAAATCGAGATATATTACAACAGAAGAACCAATATTCAACACTTCAAAGTCGGGGACTTGTTCTTATGGAAAATCACCATCAATACTCGAGACCCTAATGAAGGGAAACTCAGTCCTAACTGGGAAGGACACTATCAAATCCTCGACATAGTCGGGAAAGGAATGTACAAGCTTGGAACAATGGACGTCGAGCCATTGTCGAATAATTTGAACATATCACTCCTCAAGCGATATTATTGCTAAGGTATGAATTTCTTCTTTTTCATTTACTTAAACATTCGAAACTAACTTTTGCAGGTATCCGGTCCAAGAAATCAAGACTTCAGGTTTTAAAGTACGCGTTGCACTCCTTTTCCCTTAGACCAATTTTTATCCCAAATGGGTTTTTCCGACAAGGTTTTTAACGAGGCAACAACTATTTTCTACCTGGGGATAATTCAACAGTATCCAAGGCTTCTTTGTAATCAGCCTCGAATACTGGGGGCATCACCCTTTGATGTTATGAAAACGGGTCTCGATAGGAAGAATTTTTTAATGGGCCAAACGGTCGAATGAACCGTGTCCATATAGAATAGCCGAGTCCTGAAAACAAAACATGTACGCATGTATAATACAAAGAAGCACTCTCTTTTTTCTCAAACATCTCGTGTTTGAAGTAGAATTTTTATTATACGAGTCATATACTTATGATCTATTGTGCAAAACTAACACTTGTGAAAAATGGCCCAAGTGCCAAGTGCAAGCATACCTCGAACATTCTGGGACTACCTACTCGAGAGCTATCTAAGTTCGAAATCATAAGACCTCAAAAGGGCACCCCCGATTTACAAGCCAAGGTCACACTCGGGGACTAACATTTCGAACAAGTTTGAAATGAATGAATGCGGCTCAGAGATGTCCAACTTCGTCCATAAACTAAAAGCCTTCAAATACTTTGAAAAACCGATTAAATAAGGCTACCCTCGGCAACGTAAACAAAAAAAGGATTCGATAATATCAGCCTTCGAAAAAGCCTCAAGAGGTATTAAATTATCTTAATACAAACGAGTTAAGAAAAACTTGGGTTCCAATCGCTAAACTCTCGAAAAACCCAACGGGTACGAAAAACATATGATAAGGCATAAAACAAAATTCACTAAATCTTTTAGCCAAAAATAGGGGAAAATTATAGCCGTTTTTAGAGGCCAAATTTTCCCAACTTAATAAGCCTAAGAGCCGATTTAAAGAGCCTAAAGGCCAATATAAAAGAGCCTAAGGGCCAATCTAATAAACCTAAGGGTCTACCCTATCCTATAAAACTATTCGAGCTTGGTTATTTGAGATAACTCATCTGCCAATTCGAAACAAGCCATCCCCGAGACGAGTTCTCAAATGGGTTTCAAACTTGGGGACTTTCCCTCGCAGAAACAAAAAACCTAAGGTTTTATTTCGATTACGAGTTGAACTAAAATAATTAGAGCTTTTCAGCGAAGGCAATTAAACATACAAAGTCATGAAGAAAAAATTATGAAGGCATCAAAGATTGTGTTATATATATATATATATATATATAAAATTATATGTACAAAGGGCCAGCCAGGTCCTTACAAAAGAAAAAGAAAAAGAAGTTACAAACTAGTTATGATCGGGGGCTAGCTCCCTCAATACCAACCTCTTCCCGAGCAGCTTATTCGGAGGCATCTTCTTCAGCAACCTCATCGCCGTCTTCTCCACTACCGGACCCTCCATCGTCTTCATCATCATCGGAAGAGACGAGCTTCCTAGCTTTGACCTCGAGCTCTTTTTCCCGAGAAATCTCTTCGGAGAGGTCGACACCTCGAGCATGAATTTCCTCGAGGGTTTCCCTCAGGGATTTGCACTTCACCAAATCACTATGCCACTGCTTCCGATTGGAAGCCTCCCTCAGCTGGGTTTGTACAACTACGATGTTAGACCGTTACTGCGCTATGGATTTTTCATCCTTCGCCTTAGTCTTTTGAATCTCAGCCTTGGCCTCGTTGAGCCCGACTTCGAGCTCTTTGACCCTTTTGGACTGAGCATAACCTTTTTCTCTAAGATCTTGGATCTAGGCCTCCGCCGAAGATAACTTGGCCAAATCTACTTCCTTTTCAATAGCAAGGCGGGCCATACAAGCTTTCCACCGATCACAGTGGGTCTTAACTTGGTCGACCTCCGCCCAAAGCATACTGATCTTCTCCACCTTCTGCTGCAGCTGAGATTTCAAAGGGTTATCTTCCACAGTGGAGTCAATTCCATACTGTATCAATAAGGCGGTTACATGTTTGTCCAACTCGGCCCCCTCCTCATGAGCCTTGGCCAGGTCCGCTCGGAGATCCTTTTTGATCTCGTCCTTATGGCCATAAAGAATATTTAGAGCGTTACTCTCTTTTGAGACCCTCTGAAGATCGGCCTCGCACTGACTAAGGTCATCTCGAAATTTGACAGAAGCCTATACAAAGGAGAAGAACACAAGTTAGAAAGAATAACCTTAGAAAAAAGATGAAGAGGAATGACAAAAAAAACAACAAGCACTTACCTTGGAGAAAAGACGCTGAGCTTCCTCCATGAGGATTCAAGCATCAGTGATATCAGAGGCATATCGACCCCCATGAAGTAATCCTGAAAAGGATCACCAGCGCTAGAGCCTCCGCCAATCTCGGGGGTCTTCAGCCTTTGGGAATCCCTTATCGCTCCTTCAGAAAAGACCGACATGGAAGGAATTTGACCTATTGTCATGGATCTGAGCGAATCCTTGGAGCTCTCTATCCGATCCTCCTGGTCTCAGAACCGTCTCTTCCCAGTGTAGAAGTCAATGATAGAGACATCATCTCGACCTTAGGAGATTTGAGGATCACCCTCGATTTTATTTTAAAGACTCCTCGACGTGATGCTCGGTTACAGCAGGCGGCAGCTCAGGATGCGAAGCAACCTTGATAGCTTTTCTGGGGCGAGTTATCAGCGCTGAGGAGCCTTCTCCTTCTTCCTCCTCCTCGTCCTGGTCCCTCAACGTTTGGACCGCGCCGGCTGAGAGGCCGACTGTTTTTCTCCTCACCCTTCGAGGTATGGGTTTGGAGACCTCAGATTGCGAGGTTATTTTTCTTTTCTTGTCCTTTTTCGGCCTTGAAACCGGAGACGTAGATTCGCCACCTTCGCTCGAAGGCCTCATAATGGAATCTTTGGTCAGGCCTGCATAAACAGAAGATCAATAATGGAGAAAGGAGTAATTGTTTTAGAATATGTGAGAAGGGACCTTACCATTGTTTTTGGCCTCCCACTTGCCTTTAGCCAAGTCCCTCCACACTCGTTCAGCACGAGTCGAGGTGGAGGCAAGCTTGTGGATCAAATCTTTAAAATCAGGCACCGCCTCGGGCATCCAAGGGTCAGCTGCATGGTCGAAGAAAAATGTTAGACAACATCAATAGAGATGTATAAGCAAAGAACAAAAAGTCACTTACGTTTGGCTTTCCACTCCTTGGGAAACGACATCTTTTCTTCTGGTATTATATCACAAATCCTCACCCGTTTGAATCGACTCATCCAACCCCGATCTTTATATTCGTCGATATTCAAGAAAAGGGCTTTGTTTGCTCGGCAGTTAAGGCTGATTAGCCCTTGATAGATTTGAGGCCGATATAACCAAATAAGGTGGTACAATGTGAACTCCAACCCCCCGGACTCATTGGAGTAGAAGCGCAGCATGATCACTATGCGCCAAAGGAAGGGGTGGAGCTGACCAAGGGTGACCTCGTACCTTTTGCAGAAGTCAAAGATCACGGGGTCGACGTAACCTAATGTGAAGGGGTAAGTGTAAACACTCAACAACCCCTTCACATGTGTGGTGATGCTCTCTTTAGGCGTAGGAATTTGCACCACCATCTCTGGACCCCATCTGTAGTCCTTCTTCATGGCCTCGACATGGCCCTCGGTAATCGAACGCATGTGCACCGACATATGTTTGCATCGGCCCGACACCGATGAGTGGTTATCAACCTTAAAATCAGTTTTAAGGACACATGGGCTAGGTACGTAATCATGAACATCCGGTTCTACCTGCGTTTTATCATCGGCCGGCCGGGAGGAAGAATATGGAGCTTTCTCTTTTTGCGGTACTGTTTTAGAGGACTTCGCCATTTACGTTTGAGTGGAGAGTAAAAAGAAGGTTTAGAACAGGCAGCTCCGGTGGAACAACGGTGGTTTAGTAAGCGGCGATGAGAGGAAAGCAAGAAGGATTGTGAACTCAAGGGTTTGCGATCAAAGCAAAAGTAAAATTTGAATCTATTAAGAAGTTGATATTTATAGGTTTTAAATGGCGGTTCAGTGCCACTAGTGGCCGACCGACGACTGACATGCATTGATGGTTTTTTAGGAGCCGAACTAAAGGGACGTTTCGGTCACACCCATCGCTTAAGTCATGAGGATGATGTAATGGTCGAGGTATCGAAGAATCGGGGCTGAAATCGTTTTTGATCATTTCATTCTAAGAAACGGGAGGGGGGGGGGGG